>JAHDVE020002284.1:0-268099 GCA_022606495.2 Halesus radiatus | reverse complement strand
ATAATATAAAAGGGTAACTATTAAACGTGGCATTAGGTAGTACAATGTCATCAGAGGGTATATAAATAATATAAAAGGGTAACTATTAAACGTGGCATTAGGTAGTACAATGACATCAGAGGGTATATAAATAATATAAAAGGGTAACTATTAAACGTGGCATTAGGTAGTACAATGACATCAGAGGGTATATAAATAATATAAAAGGGTAACTATTAAACGTGGCATTAGGTAGTACAATGACATCAGAGGGTATATAAATAATATAGAAGGGTAACTATTAAACGTGGCATTAGGTAGTACAATGACATCAGAGGGTATATAAATAATATAAAAGGGTAACTATTAAACGTGGCATTAGGTAGTACAATGACATCAGAGGGTATATAAATAATATAAAAAGGTAACTATTAAACGTGGCATTAGGTAGTACAATGACATCAGAGGGTATATAAATAATATAAAAAGGTAACTATTAAACGTGGCATTAGGTAGTACAATGACATCAGAGGGTATATAAATAATATAAAAGGGTAACTATTAAACGTGGCATTAGGTAGTACAATGACATCAGAGGGTATATAAATAATATAAAAGGGTAACTATTAAACGTGGCATTAGGTAGTACAATGACATCAGAGGGTATATAAATAATATAAAAGGGTAACTATTAAACGTGGCATTAGGTAGTACAATGACATCAGAGGGTATATAAATAATATAAAAGGGTAACTATTAAACGTGGCATTAGGTAGTACAATGACATCAGAGGGTATATAAATAATAAAAGTTCACGAACGATATAAAAGTAAAAGATATCCGTACATATAAAACATATAGTAAACTTACGTTATATTAATATTCATTGAAAAGAAATGATAGTATAGCCTTCTTGTACTTACCTTCCGTGCAGTTAGGTCCGCCACATCTGCGTACCTATCACTAACTTGATACAATCTAGGTACAAGCGAGTGTTTGTAATGCTCAGTCCTGGTGTTGTTACATTTAAACAGGATTTAGGAACGAGTAGGTAAATGAAATTAAATGAGGTTAATTAAATCGGGCTGAAAAATTAGAATTTTGAAGATAAACATCAAGTAGGAAATAAGTATGTATGAATGAAGCAAGGAGCGTGTGTCAGGACAGAGTTCGTGTGGCGGTCCATCCTCTCTGCCTACCCACGGCTGGTATTGTGTGAGATAAGGAAGTTACAGGTAATGGCGGTTGCCAAGCAGGACAGGTTTCGTGTGGCGGTCCATCCTCTCTGCCTACCCACGGCTAGTATTGTGTGAGATAAGGAAGTTACAGGTAATGGCGGTTGCCAAGCAGGACAGGGTTCGTGTGGCGGTCCATCCTCTCTGCCTACCCACGGCTGGTATTGTGTGAGATAAGGAAGTTACAGGTAATGGCGGTTGCCAAGCAGGACAGGGTTCGTGTGGCGGTCCATCCTCTCTGCCTACCCACGGCTGGTATTGTGTGAGATAAGGAAGTTACAGGTAATGGCGGTTGCCAAGTTGGGTGCGACAAGGTATTCGATTGTTTGATTAACAATTACTTTATATATTTGGTAAGACTGTTGTACGGTTTGGTTTGCGCACGTACCGACAGATAGGAATTTATCTACAACACGAACAAATCATCCATTTCGATCAGCAAATGCAATAAGAAAACTCGTATACCTACCTACCTACCTACCTACCTACCTACCTACCTACCTACCTACCTACCTACCTACCTACCTACCTACCCACCTACATATCTACATTGTTATCTTTAAATATTGATAAGAATGAGTACGTCGCAATAGTTCTGCTAGTATTTCATTTTATTTTTTATTATACAGCTGTTTCAGTGTTCAAGGACATTTTTAATCTACGTATATTATCTCCTTATTAAGCCGAATAATCTTGCGTTAAAAGTGACAAATTCTCAAATGTCATCTGTAGTTATGTAACACACGAATATACAAAGTTTTTATAGCTCAAAGTGGTAAATTCTCAAATGTCATCTGTAGTTATGCAACACACGAATATACAAAGTTTTTATAGCTCAAAGTGGTAAATTCTCAAATTTCATCTGTAGTTATGCAACACACGAATATACAAAGTTTTTATAGCTAAAAGTGGTAAATTCTCAAATGTCATCTGTAGTTATGCAACACACGAATATACAAAGTTTTTATAGCTAAAAGTGGCAAATTCTCAAATGTCATCTGTAGTTATGCAACACACGAATAAACAAAGTTTTTATAGCTAAAAGTGGCAAATTCTCAAATGTCATCTGTAGTTATGCAACACACGAATATACAAAGTTTTTATAGCTAAAAGTGGCAAATTCTCAAATGTCATCTGTAGTTATGCAACACACGAATATACAAAGTTTTTATAGCTTAAAGTGGCAAATTCTCAAATGTCATCTGTAGTTATGCAACACACGAATATACAAAGTTTTTATAGCTGAAAGTGGCAAATTCTCAAATGTCATCTGTAGTTCTGCAACACACGAATATACGAAGTTTTTATAGCTAAAAGTGGCAAATTCTCAAATGTCATCTGTAGTTATGCAACACACGAATATATAAAGTTTTTATAGCTAAAAGTGGCAAATCCTCAAATGTCATCTGTAGTTATGCAACACACGAATATACAAAGTTTTTATAGCTAAAAGTGGCAAATTCTCAAATGTCATCTGTAGTTATGCAACACACGAATATATAAAGTTTTTATAGCTAAAAGTGGCAAATTCTCAAATGTCATCTGTAGTTATGCAACACACGAATATATAAAGTTTTTATAGCTAAAAGTGGCAAATCTTCAAATACCAGAAGTTTTTATTATTACTATTTCTCCAAGACTTTATTTCAAATTTAATTTTTATTGTTACATCTCATGAGATTGTAATTTTAAGCACAATTTTATAAAAAAAAAAACAATCTGTATATACCTATATTGACAAGGCGGCAGGTTTCCAAAGAAAAATTACTTAATTTACTTAAGAGCAGCACATGACACCGTCTGGCGGAAAGCCCTACTTTCAAAACTCTACAATTTGTGTGAAAATGGTTCATATTATTGAATCCCTGATTACACATCGCACCACGAGAGTCCATATAGGATCTCAGAAAAGTAGAACTAAAATAGGAAATGGAGTTGCACAGGGATCGGTACTTGCACCTTCCCTTTTTCAATTTGTCTGTAGTAGACCTACCAGAAACCAAGGGGACAAAATTGATTTATGCAGATGATACTGCTGTAACAGTCCAACATAAATCTCTTGACTCCGCTGAAAATAACCTAACTGTCATGGAACTATACGTCTCCTACTGGAAATTAAAAGCAAATGCAACAAAAACAGTTGCGGCTGCCTTCCGGATTAGAAACCCTCAAATAATTGCCAAAGTTGTCCCTAAAATCGTGAAAATTTTATTTCTTTAATGGCCTATATTTCATAATTTAAAACATAAATAAATAAAATACTTCTAATCCGTACTAGATATTTGCTATACCTTTTCATTAAAAAAAATCATTCAGTTTGAGTGAGAATTTTGACCTTAAATCCAAAATTCTGTTTTGTATGAAACAGGCCGCGCAGCCGTTCCCCGTAACAAGAAGACCGAGACGCCCAGAACATCATAAGTAAACTAGCTGGGATTGCGGTGCCAACACCCCACGCACAGCTGCCATTGTCTTGGTCTACTCGGTAGCAGTATATTGCGCTCCAGTGTACGTACAAGAAGATCGATGTGCAACTAAATACTGCTATGCGCACGGTGAGTGGAACACCTCCCTCCCCTCCACTGCAATGGCTCCCTGTCCTCTCAAATATTGTACTGCCCACTGTAATACGTGAGACAGTAACCCTCGGTGAATACAAAAAGGCCATGAATAGCAACATTCCACTTCAAGGTGACCTTACAAACCTCCTATAAACATTATGTTATAATGATACAATGGTAATGGTACAACCAGGACCTCATGGTCTATCCGGGACCTTTCGCTTTATCCACTGCCCCAATCCGTCCCGTCATTTTTATCGGTATCATACTTCAATTTCTAAGAACTGTCAATGTCATCCTCAATTAATTCTCATATATTTATGTTTGCTATCTTTATGATGACTACAAGATTCTATTTTTGTAATCTTAAGAAGTACCTCGGATGTATCTATCCCATTTTTATTTTATATGGGACATTTGTTAACTTTTTATATATTAACATTCAATTTTGGAAAACTTATTGAAGCTTTTCATTGTAATACGTTTAAAAAAATTAATCGGGGTTGATAATATTATCTTCAAATGAATTAACATATATTAAAATGAAGTTTATAAAATTGAATAAATTTATCAAAAATTGAATAAGTATAATGTTTTAAACTGTTAATTATGTTATAATGATACAATGGTAATGGTACAACATTATTTTGTAATGGTACAATGGTAATGGTACAACATTATGTTGTAATGGTACAATGATAATTGAATTTCTAATTTTAATTTATCATAAGTATTACATTTTAAACTGTGGTTTATGTGATAACGATACAATGGTATTGGTACAACTGTGTGTAAGACCAGGGTCTAGAGCATTGTTTGAATATTTTTGGGTTTATTAATGGCGTAAGGCTTTCAGAATATAGTTTTATTTAAAAATAAAAGTAATTTACTTAATTTGAGAATATGAAATAACAAATAACATCATGAGCTAATGATGAATGTAAATAAGTCCAAAGTCATGGTGTTCGAAAGAGAGAGAGTACGAAAACAGTCTGCAATATAGTTGTGAATGATGAATACTTGGAGCAGGTAGACGAGTTTGTGTATTTGGGAAGTATGTTTACGAGAGATTGAAAGACTGATAGGGATATTGAAAGAAGGGTGAATGCAGGAAACTCCATTAACGTAGGACTCAACGCGGTTGGCGCAAACAAAAAGTTGGCCAAGGAAGCGAAGCTAGCAGTCCACAATGGAGTGCTGATACCAACCTTGATGTATGGCAGGGAGGCATGGAACTGGCAGAGAAGGATGAAAGTAGACTGAATGCTGTAGAAATGAGATCTCTGAGACGAATGTGTGGTAAAACCATGTATGATCGAGTGAAAAATGTTGAGATTCGTAAAGAATGCAAGGCTGATGTAAGCGTAGTGAGCAAGATTAAGAAAGGGACGCTTAGATGGTTTGGGCATGTAGAACGAATGAACGGAGAAAGGAGTGTAAGGAGAATATATGACGCGAATGTGAATGGAAGAAGAGCCCGGGGACGCCCGAGGAAGACATGGCACGATCAAGTGAATCAAATACTCGAGTCAGGCCATGTCAGAAGTCGGAATAACAGAAGAGAATGTATGAGGCGTTGTATGAATGTGAATGAAGCAAGAAGTGTATGCCAAGATCGAGTTGTTTGGCGGTCCGTCCTCTCTGCCTGTCCCTGCGGTGAAACGGCGTGATAGTTAGTTAGTTAGTTTGAAATAACAAACATATATGATGTCTCCCCGCCCTTATCAGAGTTCAACAGTTTGTTTATCTTATCGACAAATAAAAATATTCGTAAAACGATGGCCTTCAGTATGTTCATGGATCAATAAATGCATATTTAATTCTTGAATAGAGTGATATTGTGGCAATGAGCCATTTGTGTCTAATTTTAGCCATGTTTTCAGAACCATACCATTTCTTTAATATTAAATCCATTAGAAAATTAAGCGTTTTTATAAAAGAGGATGGAGGTCTATGTTGACTTTTGAACTGCAAGTGAATTTATCAAAAAAAACCGCTTGGTCTGCATGATTTTAATCATCCACCACCCGGTTCAAGATCTACAATTCAGTTAAAGCAACACGCGGACACTAAAATCCTCACCTTCAGTTAAATTTCATTAGTTTCAAATTTGAAAGACCGACCCACTGTTGCAGTATTATTTGAAAAAAATATATAATGGACGTGGTTTTATAAAAATAGCTATTATTGGCTGGGGAGGGATAAATTTAAAAAATGGTTTAATAATTTAACTTAATTGATCAGCAAGATATCAGAAAAACATTAATATCTTTAAATTGAACACTAAGCATTCTCAAAACACCCACCTCTATCCAGGAATCAACAATCTTTAACAATCTTCCTCCAAATTTAAAAAATATAGAAAATATTCATGAATTCAGCCGAAACTAAAATATTACCTTAAACTACTGCAAAAGTCCTTTATCGTCATTACAGATTCTTTTTTTTCTCCTCTTTTTGTGTTCTCTTTTATGATCAATATTTATTTACTAGATGTAATTAATTTTCCTTGACTGCTTTGTATTTTTCTCTGCTGTACGGTAAAAACTATATATTGTTTAATATCTTAATAAAATTAATAAGGAGTTTTTTGTTTACACCCCTGTTTAATATATAAATATCAACATGTTTCCGAACCGAAGCTCCCCTCATCCTGTGATGTACATCCTGATACACAGTATATTTAATAATAATGACAAGTATAGACAAATAGTAAATATAGAAAAATATGTAAGAATAGACAAATTACAAACATAAATAAAAGTAACAGCAAGTGATGAAAGTAGGTAAGTAAGTAATTACAAATGTAAAAATAAATTAAAAAAATATTTATAAAATACATATTAAATTATAAATTAATATTAGAAATTTTAAAAAGAATTTTATTTTATTATTAATATAAATAAAATCAAGAAAACAACATCGTACAAAAATAAAATATTAATAGTTATTTTTAATAAAATTTATAGTAATAATATTCCAAATACAGTTATTAATGTGAAAATAAATTTAATTGCTAACTATTTAAAAAATACATATTTGATTATTAACAATATTTAATTGACTATTAACACTTTTTCTAATTTCTAAAATTTCAAATTTATCTAATTGTAAATCAGTTGTATTCGAGTGTAAAAATTTTAAACCTTTATTTATTTCAAAAGAATGATTTGTTGCTAAAATATGGTTGGCAAATTCAGAATAATTATTATTAGTTAAACATCTTAGGTGCTCCTTAACTATAGTATTAAAATTCATCAAAGTGATTTTACATATTTTGAAGAAATAATAAAGTTATTATTTGAATTACAAAAAAAAAGATAAAATCGAGAAGTTTGCTTCTTTGCATCTATATTTTACGCATAAATAGGGTTTTGTAACAATAGAAATATGAAAAATACAACGAAAACTCCACACAAAAGTCGTAAATCTAAGTTAGGACGCCGCCATAGAGTGAAAGACAGTGCAGTGAGAGAATGCATTTTAAGATGGTAGATATAAACACAGTATGTTTGCAAATGTAAGTATAAACGCAGTAACTTCAGCGTAGAAACTGTGTTTTTACTCACAGAAACGGAGACACTGTGTTTTTACTTACCAACAGCTATGAAATTGCGATAACGTCAAAAACAGTATTATCTTTTTATTAATAACTTCCCATATTCAATTCATTTTGGCTAATTTTGATAATTACTGTGTTTTTACTTACCACAGCAGTATTAATTGCCCTCCTTTGAAATGTTTATTTATTTACACCCTAGTGGGCCTTTACATGAAAATAATACATTACACTTGTGTTCAGTGACGCGCTTTGCTTTATGACCAAGGGTGGGCTGTAGTTTATCGATTGTGTGAAATTAAATATTTTGGTGGCCTTGAAAATAGTACTGTACATATAGGCCGATATACAGTTCCTTTTGGAGTGACAGTGCCGTGTATCCCATTTGATAATGCTAAAAAATACTGCCTTGATGAAGACAGTATTTTTATTACGCATCAACCAGAGTAAGGGTTGCAAAAAGAGCTGAATTTTGTTAAGTAGAAACATTTCATTACGCTATAACGATTGTGACATTTTTGGAAAAATTATATTTTTTTCAGAAATTTGTCTTTTTAAATCTTTGTTTTATTTTTAACTTCATTTTATTAAGGCGGGCACAGATTTTCCGCCTCTCTGAAGTGCACGCCACTGGTTGTGTCAACTATTTGTAATATAATATATATAATTCATTGGTTAAATGATTAGCTCATAAAAGTTTATACGAACAAAGGGATAATATTCCATACTTTTATCAGTCTCAAAATTCTTTCAGTTAGATCACTTCTGTGGTACAAAATTATATTTCACCACATTAATAACCCTATATATAATACAAATAGACTAGAACACACTTACAATACTCATCTCAATTTTAATGAAGAATTAATGGTTCCTAAGCAAACAAACAAATATGGAAAAAGAACTTTAGATCACTTTATTCCTAGCTGTATAAATATGTTACCTGCTAAAATAAATACAAAAAAAAAACAACCTATATGAAAACGGAAAAATCGAGAGAAAATATAAAGATTTCAGTTCTCGAACCCAGGAGCTCTGCCTATCCGGCGCAACCGCTTAACCAACTTAGCTAATGGGACCAGTTCAATTCATGTCATTTTAATTAATATCATATCTCTAATTCAAGATTTGTTAATATTATTCTCAACTGTTTATCCCATATTATGGGCAACTATCTTTATAATGATTACAACGTTCCTAAGGAACACAATTGCAAACTAGACAGTGTCTCGGATTAATATCCTTTTTTTTATTTATATGAGACATCTATCGACTTTTTATAAAAGTCTAAAGAATATATTCAATTATTAATTATTAATTATGTTTATTGAGATTTAAAAACCTCATTTTAATATTTAATAATTGTAGAAAATAATATTAACATAACCTAAATGAAATATGAAAACGGAAAAATGACAGAAAATAAAAAAAAATTCAGTCGCATCTGGGACTCGAACCCAGGACCTCTGCCTATCGGGGCAACCGCTTAACCAACTTAGCTAATGAGATCAGTTCAATTTACAGTCCTCTTCAATGTCATTTTACGTTCGATATTTTTTGCATTGTATTTTTTTTCTTTTATAAAATGTAAATAAAAAAAAAAAATTACAATGGTAGAGCAAGTACACGGTACCGATTTACGAAGCATAATACATGCGAAATTATGAAAAAATTACATTAGCAAATTAGATATGTAACCAGTGTGAAATAAATTATAAAATGAAATGATAAAAATTAGGTAAATATTCACTGTGGAGTGGAAAACTCGCATATTTCAGCAAAGTCTTTGCGTATTTATTATCTATGATATATCTGTCTCTTCTCTCTTCTCCTTCCTTATTTGCAGGCGACAATACATATTCTAATTACGTATTTCATGACATTCATAAAGTGTAACGAATTCATTACTTGTAAAAGGAGTTAATGCGATCCCTGAGGCGCGTGCGTGGATTGTAAATGTAGAAACATAACAAAAATGCTAGGCTGATGTTAGCGTAGACAATGAGCAAGATTAAGAGAGGGACACTTAGATTGTTTGGAATTGTATAGCGGATGAACGAAGAGTTGAACGTAAGGAGAACGTACGAAGTGAAAGTGAATGGTAGAAGTAGTCGTGGACGCCTGACGCGACTAGACAGGAAACAGGTAATATTCGAGGGGGGTCTTACCGGGAGACAGAATGTCAGAAGACTGTGTATGAATGTGAATAAAGCGAGGAGTGTGTGTCGAGACGGAGTTTTTGTGGCGGTCCATCCTCTCTGCCTACCCTAGGCTGGTGTAGTGTGTGCTGATGGAAGTAAAGAAGTTACGGGTAACGTTGGTTGCCAACTTGGGTGCGGCTATTTGATAAGGCGATGGTGCAGTTTGGTTTGCGCACATATCGAGAGATAAGAATTTATCTGTAATACAAAAACCATCCATTTCGACCAGAAAATGCAATTAGAAAAATCGGATTGAATCGGCCGCCCCTTCGTAATGCCGCCCCTGTGCACAACACACTTTCGAATTTATTGTGATTTTTATTTATTTTAATATCGCCCAAAAGTATAGTAATAATTCCGCAATTGGGGGTTAGTTAATGTTGAAGGGAAGGACCTGGTTATTGAGATCTAGTCATCAAACACGGCTACAGCTATTTTAAGCAACGTTTCAATTCTGAATGGTGGTCATTCATCAGGGCGATACTGAGAGTATCTTCCACCTTGGAACGTGCCGCAAATATACTACATATTATTTTTAATTATTTAACACAAAATAATTCAATTAAATTAACTTGCGCACGCAGGGATTTGAACCCGCGGCCTCCGACTTCGTAGTGGAGAACCTTATCCCTCGACCACGCTTACTCCTAAATACGGAAATTACCGTTTTCCCGAAACTACTGCCTCTACACACGCCTTGCTTCATTCACATTCATCGTCTTAATCATACTCTTCTATTTTTCAGTCATGACCCGTCTGTAGTATGCATTTGATTCACTTGATCGTGCCATGTCTTCCTCGAGCGTCCTAGACTTCTTCTACATTCACTTACACGTCATTCTCCCGGCGCTCCTTTGTCCGTTAATCCGCTCCACGTGTCCAAACATCAAAGTGTCCCTTTCTTAATCTCTCGCATCGCGCTTACATTGTTCGAATACATTTTTTTTAAATCTTTGAATTATTAATATCGTGAAGAAATTTAACTTAAAAATAAAAATGAATTTAAAAATAAAAATACTGTAATTTGGCTATCGCACAATCTGAAATAACAAGGAGGTGTCATGTCTTCCCCGCCCTTATCAGAGTTCAGTACTTAATGTTATCTGATCGCCAAATACAAATATTCGTCAAACGATGGCCTTCAGTAGTTCATGGTCAATGAATACATAGTTTATTGGTTTCTTGAAGAGATGAGACATTGTTCAATGACAATGTTCCACTTGCGTGTAATTTTAGACATGTTTTCAAAATCCTAGATTCGATAATTCTGCTTTTTTATAATTTCAACTGAATAGAGATCTGTATTGAGCGTTAAACTTTCATCCATGTATTTATTTATTTTATTTTTCACACATTATTAAACAAAACACAAAAAGGCTCTGACTGCCCAACTGAGAACAAATCCTGTTTTAGGACAATCAAATTGACAAGTTTAGTTCATATTATGAATGACATAGTATTGTAATATAATACACAATTAGTAATATAAAAGTGTAATAATTAAGTATAAAGAAATGTACAGAAAAAACACATTAAATATGTTTTATTCAGTAAGTAAGCAAAAGAATTAACTGTCAGTCAGCAAATGTTCCCCTTTGGCTCTCCCTAAACCAAGAAGCCAATCATAGACCAATTCGAGCAGAACAATTGTACTTTTCGATTTCCATGTATCGGATATGTTAAACATTTTTGGACCAAGTATGAAAATTGACTTTGAGCAAGGAATGCCATGGAACTATTGAATTACTTGTAGAATGACGGGTGTCGTGATAGTGCTCTATGGATGGGAAGTGGTGACGTTGTTTTTGTGTGTGTAATATAATTTTTCTTATGTATAATTGTCTAACATCGAGAACACGTATCTCTTCAAATAATACGTCACTGGAGGCACGTGAATTTATCAAAACTCCCACTTTTTTTACGTGGATACCGCACAACAGTCCCAACTTCTCCCAACCATCTGGAGCCAGTGAGACTATGGCATTTCCAATTGGGGAATGTTGTGAGGCTGAAGGTATTGGGGAGGGGAAGGAGAATGGGGAGAGGAAGGTGGGGAAAAGGAGAAATACCTGGCTATTCAGATCTGGTCACCAAACACGGCTAAAAAGCCATTTCAAGCAACGTTTCAATTCTGAATGGTGGTCTTTCACCAGGGCGATACTGAGAGTACCTTACACTCTGGAATGTGTGAAAATATACTACATATAATTTTTAAATGAATTAATTGTGAAACAGCACAAATTAATTAAATAAAATTTACTTGCGCACGCCGCGATTTGAACCCGCTACCTTCGGAGGTTCTTACGTATTCTTACGTATACGTAAACAATTTCGACTTATATTCTTAAGAGTTGTGTTTAATCGACCACCACAGTTTCTAGATCGTAAACTCCGATAAACAAAGCGCGGAAGCTAAAATCCTCATCCACAGTTAAATTTCTTAAACTGAATTTAATATTATTCGCAAGCTATCAGAATAACATTAAAATCCCTAAATTGACCCTGAGCATGGTCACAATACCCACCTCTATCCAGGGATAACTTACCGCGATGTCACGATCACACGATCGCCCAACCTTCCAATCCAATCGTTTGGGCGATCGTGTTGAGGAGTAGTTCCTTCAACCTTCAAACTAGTTGGCCGAACTCGCACGAACCACCCTCCACACATTGACGGTTCAGTATGAGTTCGGCCTTGCAGTAATACTCTAACAGTTCGGCAGGCCATCCTGGCGGACGTGCTGCGTGAAGAATAAAACATGACTGAACAATGTTGATTTTGACGAAAAAATACTGAAATATGCAACTAACCCCCAAATAAATGCCCAAATGTGCATAATACATATTATCCAAACAATAATCGTAATGGTATAATTTGTATAGCGCCGTTATTCATGAAAATCACCCCAATGGCGAAATGCATGTAATCCGATGTATAATCGGGGCTATTTGTTTTATTTTTTGCGCTGCAATTTGACTCAGGCTGTACGTAAAAATAAAATACTGAGCTAAAATAGGCGCAACAACTATCGACAAGCGGTGTGGGCTATAAAGTTGAAATTCGTTACATTTTTCGTACAGTTTTAAAAGACTTTGACGAGGTGTATTGTGAAGTTCGAGGAACAAAGGATCGGTGATTTGATAATTATTATATCTTGGATAGATATTATTTATTTCCAGTATTATGAGTGCCTAACGAGAAACGAATTGTGTCAATAATATTATAAATTTCGGTAGATTTTCTATGAATATCGGTAGATCGATCGATTTTAGTTAAAATGGCATCAATAGTTTGGAGTTCGTAGTTGGAGCGTTGGCCCATCGTGTGTTGCCCATTTTATAGTCACTATACGATCGGCCAACGTCCCGACTCCAAACCGAGTTCGCGTTGGGACGTCGGTCGGTTGTGTGGTCGTAGCATTACACCTTCCTTCAAATCTAAAAATTATTGAAAATATTCATGAATAATTCCAGCTAAAATTAAAATATCATTTTTAATCATTCAAGACAATGTTCAATAACTCCAGAATGAAACATGAAAACGAAAAGACACAAAAGAAAACTATAACGGTTGCAACTGGGATTCGAACCAGGACCTCATTTTATCAAATATATGAGAATTATTTAAAGACGATATTAACAGTTCTTGGAAATCGATGAACGATACCGATAAAAATGACGGAAAGGATTGAGGTAGTTGTAGCTCAGTGGATTAGAGCGCAAGGTTCCGGATAGACCATGAGGTACTGGGTTCGAGTCCCAGCTGCTACCGTTATGATTTTCTTTTCTCTGTCTTTTCGGTATCATGTTTCATTTTGAGAGTTGTTAATATTTTCTTCAATGATTAAAAATATATTACAATGAAGTTCATAAGCTTCAATAAGTTATTCCTGAATTGAATATTAAAATATTACCAGGAACAACTGTAACAGTCCTTTATTGTTAATGGGCTTCTTTCTTTTTCTGTTTCCATAAACCCTGAGTTATCTTTTATTATCAAGATGTATTACTACGTGGAACTAATTTTACACAACTGCTTTGTATTATTTTTCACTGCTGCGGGGTAAAAATAAAAAAAATATTTTATTATTTGAGCGAAATTCCCTCACCAAAAACAAGAACCTTATTTTTTATCTTTATTTAGTTGTAAATGACAAACAGCTTTTTTAACAAAAATAAATGTATACCAGTGGCGTGCAGTATATAATGGCTGAAAACATATACCTTATCTAAGAAAACGAACGATCAAAAATAATTTTTAAAAATCTACACATTGAATAATTTATTTCACAATCGATTTTTTTTTTTAATATATTATGTCAAATTTACACTTTATTTTATTTTATAAGATATTAAAAAGGCCATTTTCCAATAATCATTGAACAATCCACAGTCGATATAAAAAAAACGGAGAAATAGAGCCTAGAATAGGGCGGCAAGCGGTGTGCTGCGTCCTCTTTACAGCTCAGTGATTTTGAGAGGAGTTGCAGGAGTCACGAGATGGGAGCTTAACGTCGAACCACTATTACTCTTCATAGAAAAGTCGCAACTGAGGTGGCTTGGCCACGTGTTAAGAATGCCAGAAGGTCGAATTCCACTGACAACTCTGAGTGCTATTCCAGAGGGAAGACATCCAATGGGCCGCCCCAGACACAGGTGGGAGAAGCAACTCCAGAGGCTGTGCGAGGAGAGGCTGGACCTAATATGGACGGATGCTGTAAATGTAGCACAGGACAGGGACGCCTGGAGGCGCCATGTCGATGCGATAGGTTCCCGACCCGAGTAGGACAAATAGTAGTTAAAATAATTTTAGTTTCAATTTTCAAAGCCCAATAAAACGCACGAAATCTATGGCTTGTTGGGTGTGACGTCACACGAGTAGTCAGATTGAGGTTCAATGGGCGATAATCGATATTGTATGCAATCCATACAAAATGTCGAGACCTTTTATACTCAAATTTAACTGATTTTTATTGAAGAAAACATTGTAGAATGTCAGCGTCCCGTCACTATTGTAGGTGCATTGTACCAAAGTGCAAAAATACATCCTTATCCGCAACTGATAAACAATTTATTAGCGTTCCAAGAAATTCAGTGCTACAAAAAAAAACCTCACGCGCCCATAGCTCACATTTGATTTGTCCATCTTTTTTCCGAACGAAACTGCAACAGTCGGCCGTAACCAATATATTAATATATTGGGAACAGATGTACGTATTATGATACCGCCGCATATCGGATATATCGATATAGCGTACTGTTCGATCCGTTCTCATGAAGCCAACATCAACTGTGAACAGATGTTCCGCTCGTGTTCGTCGAGTTTCACGGAGGTGATCTACGCTGCTAGCTCCTTCGAGCAGGCTCCATTGAAATATCTGTAGAGCGGACTCAGCATACCTACATTGCGTCTGTGCATTAGAGATGACATTCGGTCTGTTAACAACGGATTCCTCCTTTGAACATAATCAACAGGTTTATCAAGTATTTGGGAGCTCCTGCCCAGGGGTGACTTCCAAATTCAACTGTTGGACGTACTTGTGATTTGTATAGGGTTGGCAGCTGGTCACTATTCAAGAATCTGCTAGCCCTATCAATTAGAGATGTTAGGTAACGTTAATTGCCATCTTGGATACGGGAACAAATTGAAACATGAAAACACATTTGCAAAACTTTTATTTGAATTTAAAAAGACACATAATATTATGGTACTCTCGAGGGCAGCCGTTGGGATTGAATAATGGGCGTGTCGGTGTGACTAAAATAAGCGATTAATTTGATCAAAACATTTTCATATTTCAAAATTCTTCTTTAAGCAGATAATCGGTTCCATTTACCTGTCTCGGGCCTAGGAGTTTGAAGGGTCTTCTGTCAGTTTTATTACGAATCTTCTTTTTGGAGATTTTTAAAGAACGAGCGTATTTTTAAACGGCGCTCCTCGGGTCAATGTCAAAGATGGTGTTTTTTTTCAAAATTTATTGATGTAACGGAGGCCTCGCCCCATCCGTTAACTTGCGTTATGCTGGAATATGGAAGGCGGTGTTTGAAGAATGCAAACTGGTTGCCGTCGATGAAAATCTGAAAACAATAAATTCAAACTTAAAGAAAACAATTTATAATATGTATATGTATATATATATTTTAAAGAAATGCACCAGCCGAGGAATTGAACTGACGATGCCCGGGTGGGACCCAGACGCGTCGCCAACTCAGCTATTGACCGGTCGTCATAAAGTATCATTATTTCTTCAATAAAAATAGGGGAAAGGGGAAAGGGGAAAGGGGAAATGGGCAAGGGGAAAGGGGAAAGAGGAAATGGGAAAGGGTAAAGGGGAAAGGGGGAAGGGGAAAGGGGAAAGGGAAAGGGGAAAGGGGAAAGGGGAAAGGGGAAAGGGGAAAGGGGAAAGGGGAAAGGGGAAGGGGGAAAGGGGAAAGGGGAAAGTGGAAAAGGGAAAGGGAAGCAGGAAAAGGAAAGGGAAAGGAAAGGGAAAAGGAAAGCGTGAAAGGAAAAAGTGAAAGGAAAGGAAAGGGAAAGGAAGGGGAAAGGGGAAAGGGAAAGGGGAAAGGGGAAAGGGGAAAGGGGAAAGGGGAAAGGGGAAAGGGGAAAGGGGAAAGGGGAAAGGGGAAAGGGGAAAGGGGAAAGGGGAAAGGGGAAATATTACTTTGACTCCTCGCTCTTCAATCTCCATAGCGATTTGGAATTCCCCGTTGGCTTGAATCGGCCAGTCTCCCTCTCGTTCCTCGGCCCCCCAAAAGTTGGGCACTACCGTGAGGTGGTTCCTCACCACCTCCTTTTGGGGTGGGCGGAAGCTGCAGTGCAGCGCCTCGTCCTTGGATGGCTCGCAGTAGAGGATCATGTTGAACCTGAACAACAATTATAGTACAATTTGACTATTAAACATGACATTTAATAAATTAATACTAGGCCTTATCCATAAAAAATGAAAAAATAAAATCTCCCAAACAATGAACATTCCCTCAGGTTAGATGACCAATGGATGTCGCTCGTTAGCAAAGAAACTGCTTCTCAGATGTACTCACAGATATAAAACCATGAAAGATATCAATAGACACTATATTACATTATATTTGTAATCGCACCGAGTGTGAGCATCAGTAGTAAATATGTACTATTTTAATATTTTATTTGTTTTGATTATGGACGCTACTAACCAATGTATGTACAATATTTTGGCACTATAATTTTTGCTTTAAATAATTCTATGGCTGTCGGTTACTTATTTGAGTCTTTTCTCGTCATTATAAACATAGTTCAATCATGTTTTATTGTTCGCGCCGCACGTCCGCCGGGATCGCCTGCCGAACTCGTACTGAACCGTCAGTGTGTGGAGGGTAGTTTGTGCGAGTTCGGCCAACTAGTTTGAAGGTTGGGCCAACTAGTTCGCCACCGGAGCGATCTCGGGCCAACTCGACGAACTCGAGCCAACGTTGGCCCAACTCGCACGAACTAACCCTTTACACAATCGCCCAAACGTTCGAGTTGGGAGGTTGAGCGATCGTGTAGTCGGGGCATAATCATCACGCCCTTTACCCGTAGTGGTAGGCAGAGAGGACGGACCGCCAGATATCTCGATCTTGGCATGCACTTCTTCCTTCATTCACATTCTTACATTCTCTTCTGTTATTTCGACTTCTGACATGGCCCGACTCAAGTATTTAATTCACTCTATCGCGCCATGTATTTTTCTATTTTTCTCTTTTCCTTCAGAGAAACGTGTTTACTGCGATCTCCGTGGCAAGGCGGTAAACTATTTCTTGTATTTTTTCGGCATTCACTATATAGCAATTTCTAGACATTTTGTACTTTTGCTAATCCACAGCCTCCTAAACTATATGGTTTACCAAAAATCCACAAACAAAATTTCCCCATTAGGCCTGTGATTCCTGCATTCTCTAGCCCCAACTATAATAGGCCTGTGATTCCTGCATTCTCTAGCCCCAACTATAATAGGCCTGTGATTCCTGCATTCTCTAGCCCCAACTATAATAGGCCTGTGATTCCTGCATTCTCTAGCCCCAACTATAATATTTCTTCTAAATTTGTTTCCTTATTCAAATCCAATAATTTATTCAGATCACATCGTTCAATTAAAAACAGTTTGGAGTTAATCGATAATATCAAAGATTTAAACATGCCTAGTAACAGTAAATTGGTATCTTTTGACCTTGTAAATCTTTTTCCTAGCATTCCCACTATTGAAGGTAAAAAACTTATTTTAAATATATTAAATAATTCCCATCTAGATAAACCCTTTGTGAAGGAAATATCCACACTCTTGGAAATTTGTGATAATCAAAAGTACTTCACCTTTAATGATACATTATGCAAACAAGATAATGGTCTCCCGATGGGTAATCTATCTATATTATCTCTTTGTTTGCTGAGTTTTTTATGGATTCCATCGAAAACAAATTATTCGATTGTGGACTTTCCCTGTTATCTAATGTATTTGTTTGGTATAGATACGTTGACGACATTTTTGTAATTTGGTCAGGTAGCAACAGACATTAGATAATTTTCTTAGTGTTATTAATAACCTTCATTATAATATTAAATTTACGCTGGAACATAATGATAACAACAATTTAAACTTTTTAAACTTAAATATCAATATAGATAATAATAAGTGTGTATTTAATATCTATAGAAAACCTACACATACTGACTGTGTCATACCATCTACTTCACTTCATCCTTTGGCTCATAAACTTGCCTCCTTCAACTCAATGATACATCGAGCCATTAATGTACCTTTAAGCAATGAAAATTATATTAACCAAATTAACATTATAAAACAAATAGCCCTAAACAATGGATATAAACCTGAATTAATTGACCGCTTAGTTAATAAAAAACAAACCAAAATGTTCACAAAAAGGTTTATTTATAGCGGAAATAATAACAGCCAATCTAGTTACGAAAAAAATTATAAGAAACTTCTTTATACAGGCGACTTATCTTTAAAAATATCCCGTTTATTACCAGATAACATTTCTCCAGCTTCCTACACTCATTTCAAACTAAAAAATGTAATTAACAACACGGACATTTCTAATAAATGGGTAAAAAGCGGAATATACACTTTAGAATGTAATGAATGTGATGCACAGTATGTACCATAGATATTACTACTAGAACATTTTAAAACTAGAATCAGACAAAATGAACTCTGTTTACGGAATAATAACTATTCCGAGTTTGCTAATCATTTAATAGAGACAGGCCATAGCTTCAATAGAGAAAAAACTAAGTTTAAACATTCAAATGTTGATAGATATTTTAAATTGTGCTCCTTAGAAACGTTAGAAATTAACAAAAAAATTAAATGTAAAAATTAATTTAAAAATAAAAATTAATTAATTTTATTTATTAACATCGAGAACACGTATCTCTTCAAATAATACGTCACTGGAGGCACGTGAATTTATCAAAACTCCCACTTTTTTTTTTTACGTGAATACCGCACAAGAGTCTCACCTTCTCCCAACCATCTGGAGCCAGTGAGACTATGGCATTCCCAATTGGGGAATGCTGTGGGGCTGAAAGTATTGGACATAATGTAGAACTGGACATGATGTTAGTGTCGTCCGCAAATTGGGTGATTTTAACGTTGTGATCTCGAGGTTTCGGTATGTCACTACAGTAAATGTTATACAGAGAGGGTGAGAGTTGACTGCCTTGAGGAACCCCGGCTGATAAGGGTCTTGATGTTGAAAAAATGTTGTTAATTTTTACTTTAAAGGAACGATTTCTTAGGTAACTATTTATTAGTTGAATAAGTCTTACTGGGTATCCAAAGTGGATCATTTTATAGATGAGGCCGTTGTGCCAGACTTTATCGAAAGCTTTGCTTACGTCGAGAGAGAGAATGACTGTATGTTTATTTGTATTGTAACCCTCCGTGATGTGTTCCACAACACGCAGGAGTTGGTGGGAGGTGGAATGACCTCCTCGGAAACCATGTTGAAAGTCTGGCAAGATTCTATAGTCCTGAGTGAAAGAGTTTAATCTGGTTAGTATTACTTTTTCCAGGATTTTACCTAGGCATGGAAGGAGACTAATAGGGCGATGATTCTCCGTTAATAATGGGTCCTTGCCTGGTTTAGGAATTAAAATTACATCAGCTTGTTTAAAATCCTTTGGAAAGCAACGCAGGCGAAGTGCTGCGTTGCAGATTGCTGTGATGGCGCAGATGCCTTTCTTTGGGAGATATTTTAAAATTTTATTTGAGATTGCATCAGGACCTGCTGATTTCTTTTTTTTAAGATTTTTAATTATGTTTAAAATTTCTTTAGGGTTAGTGCATCTGATAGGGGGCTCGTCCGGCTCAGGGACTGCATTTAAGGTTGCTTCTACTTTTGAATCCACCTTTGATATGAAGGCTGGTTTGTCATGGTCCGTGTTCGGTGTAAATTGAGCTTCTAAGCTATCCGCAAAGGCTTCGGCCTTATCTGAGTCTGAATAAACTTTACCGTTTAGGCCTTGAAGAGGAGAGATTTTAGTTTTTGGACGTCTGAGCGCTTTGGAGAGCTTCCAGAAAGCTGCTCTGTCATCTTCTAAAGTAGAGATGAAATCGTGCCAACGATCGTTTCTAAATTCGTTGAGGGCAACTCGCACTTCTTTATTTAATTTGTTTAAATGTCGTTTGACTACCGGATTGTAAGATTTTTGCCATTCTTTCCTCACAAGATTTTTTTCCCTAATAAGGTTTTTAACCTCTTCGGGTATTCCGTGGCGAGTTGTGTCGTTAGTTTTATCTGACGGAATTTCAATTGACGCCTCATTCATACATGATTTTATTGACTGAATTAAGTTGGAAGTGGCAGCATTTAAGGTGACTTCGTCGGGAATTGAAGTAGTGATTGTTATGTTTTTAGATAAAAGTTCGTTTAGTTTATTCCAATTTATTTTTTTTATTTGAGGTTTATCAGGGACCAAAGGGTTAGAGCCTCCTGTTAAAGTGAGCAGGACTGGATCGTGGTCTGAGGTTAATTCGTTGATTACTCTGAGGGAGTGCAGATGGCTAGTGTCCTTTAAAATTATTATGTCAATTACGTCTGGCCAAGTGGCGCCATGATGTATCGTGGGCTGGGACGGGCCCTCAACTGTTATGGTATTAGTACTCGCGTATTTTGCGAGTATGTTCCCTTTCGAGTTATTCCTGTTGCTATTCCATGAAACGTGTTTGGCGTTAAGGTCCCCAGCTATTATAGTGGGGACTTGTTCGTCAAGGAGGCTGTCTAATTCTGACGGAATCAGTTGACATTTAGGGGCTACATATACTGAAATGAGTTTTAGTGGTCCTGAAGCGGTATTTATTTTTACTGCGGTGGATTCAATGTTTACGTTTGAGAATGAATGTGCTAGATTGTGATCAACGTTGTTTTTAACCAAGATAGCGGTTCCGCCACCTTTATTGGTGAGTCTGTCGTCATGGTACGTGATGTAATTGGGTATTATGAAGTTGCGTGAGGGCTTGAGCCACGTCTCGTTAATTAAAAACACGTCAATTTTGAAATCATGGAGGAAATTAATTAATTCCTCCTTGTGTGAGATGACAGAGCCATTGGCGTTCCAATAGGCCGTCTGTAGGTTAACAATTTTGTTCACATGTCTAGACATTTTGAGTTCTTAAGTAGGCTTGGATTTTTGCCAGCTCCTTGGCGGCATTTTGTATCGTAAATTGCAGTGCAGTGGCTTGCTCTATGAGCGCCTGGATATGGACGGGGTCCGCAGAAGGCGGGGGTGAATTCGGCAAAGGGTTGCCTTGTGGTACTTGGGGGGCTTCCGGCTGTCTGACCAGCCTGGCTTGTTGGCTGGCGACAGGTTTTTTGTACGCCCGTTTTTCCTGATGGGAGGCACGGGGGTTGTAAAAATGTGGCTCGGGCCACCTGCGGTTTGAGGAAGGGGGAGGAATAGTAGGGGTGGAGACGGAGGGGGTGGGAAGGGGTGGAAAGTCCTCTGTTGAGGCCGCGGTTGGAGCCGGCCTTGAATTATTCATATTTAGGTGATTTGAGTGGTTTATGTTTTCTCTGTTTGGATGGGCGTTTTGACGGTACGCCTGTTTATTATACTGGTAATTTCTATAAAATTTAGGTTTTTGGGCCTTGCTGGGCACCCTCCGTAGTTGGCCGTATGGGCCCCTTCGCATAAGGCACATTTCGCCGGTGTGTCTTTGTTCATGCGCCTCCGCAACGGAAGCACCGTCCTCCCACAAGCGGGTTTTGTTACGCAGGGATTCTACTTGAATGTTAACGTTCTCGGGAGATTTTGAGCCTTAAATATGTTCGTACAATACTAAACTAAGTTTTATTAGATTGACAAATAAATAATACTTATTATATTAAAATATTTCCGCTTTTAAAAGTCATATTACTGTGCTTATTTACAGGAAAACTAAGTTTAATTTGTTGTTGTTGTAAAGG
Organism: Halesus radiatus; assembly: GCA_022606495.2. Classification (NCBI taxonomy): domain Eukaryota; kingdom Metazoa; phylum Arthropoda; class Insecta; order Trichoptera; family Limnephilidae; genus Halesus; species Halesus radiatus. The sequence continues at coordinate 246,117 of JAHDVE020002284.1, read as the reverse complement.
ACACTTAAAAAATATATTCCTTTGCGATATGAGAGAGAAAAAGATCATTTCTCTAAATACATGAAGCTATTCTGGGGAAACCAAGTATGATGCATTCACACAATTAATATTATCTGGTAAGAAGGTACCATTTACGAAAGCATCATTTTGCAAATAACAAGTCAGTAATTACGAAATTACGCTCAGCTGGCGCACGGCGCGCAAACGCGGAGCGCGCTCAAAATCGCAGGCTCAAAATCGTTGACATAAATAACTATTTAAAAAATTTGAATTCAGAATTATTGTTTGACCTAATATGTCAAATTTCGAGGGATTCAACCCCTTAACTAATGAGGTTGTCTTCTACGACCAATGTATCATATTGAGTGAACTGAACGCTCACGTCCGCTCCACTCACATCGACTGTAAATTGCCGGCTTCCTTTTCAGGGACCTTGGGGAAGGATTTTTAAAATGATATTTTTTTTGATTTTACTGATTTTTTCGTAATCCTCTAACTAGCTGGGGCTTATAGCAATACCCCTCATGTTTCTAACTAACTAGTACTGCGGCACTTTGGCCTTATTACTATCACCATCTGATGGTGTTATTTAATTGACTGAGTTTAAGATTACATTTCATGAGTGTTTAGGGAAAAGATAGAACTTGCTAAAAAAAGCCTAAACAAAAAAGGATAAAAACAAACATTTAGTTCTGAACTATTTACTATTATTGACTTTTTCACTTTCTCTGGAAACTGCTGCCCTATTCCTGTGGGAGAAATGTGGGAAAAATCATGCATTCATTAGTTGGTGCCATCCTCCTTCATTTAAGTTGTCCTAAATTCCTAAGGGAGAAATTAGATTTATTATTATTTAAAATGAAACAGGGACTAGGGAAGTCGTCGAAGTGGCTGTGGTCGGACCAGTCGTCTCCATATTCATATGGATAAATTGTAATTATTCTTATATCTATAGGAATGCATGGGACGATAAAGGAACGAAGTGGCTGTGGTCGGACCAGTCGTCTCCATATTCATATGGATAAATTGTAATTATTCTTATATCTATAGGAATGCATGGGACGATAAAGGAACGAAGTGGCTGTGGTCGGACCAGTCGTCTCCATATTCATATGGATAAATTGTAATTAGTCTTATATCTATAGGAATGCATGGGACGATAAAGGAACGAAGTGGCTGTGGTCGCACCAGTCGTCTCCATATTCATATGGATAAATTGTAATTATTCTTATATCTATAGGAATGCATGGGACGATAAAGGAACGAAGTGGCTGTGGTCGGACCAGTCGTCTCCATATTCATATGGATAAATTGTAATTATTCTTATATCTATAGGAATGCATGGGACGATAAAGGAACGAAGTGGCTGTGGTCGGACCAGTCGTCTCCATATTCATATGGATAAATTGTAATTATTCTTATATCTATAGGAATGCATGGGACGATAAAGGAATATAGACATTTTTTTACAACATGAGTCATGGAGGCAAACATGAATTCCTCCGGTCCCACGGTTACATCACACCTGGGTACGGTGATAAGGAGCTTACCAAAGATGTGAGTCACGTAGAAATAGAGTAGAGTACTGATCACTATACATATTATTTGGTAACTAGGGTACTAGGCCTCTGGTGTCCGATGCATTGAGCACGTTGACCATAGAACTTTATGATTTTTTTTGAAAATTCCCCATAGTTCCGAAGATTTAAGACATAATCCGTCAAAATGTTGAAAATCTCGCCGACGGATCATAATAAGACTGGCGCGGCAGTATCCGGTACTGCCGCTCGAATTATACTGAATTATAGCTCATGACGTCACGGGTATACGTTATTTAGCAACTTCACTTTTGAAAGGTCATAACTTCGATATTTTCGGAGATATCGACAAACTAATTTTACTGTCATTATTTCAATTCTAATAGCAGTTCCCCATATCAAAGACCTCCTGTATTCCATTTCACTATCACATGGGTCAGTGGTCATGTCCTGGATTCCGGGACACCTAGGTATTACTGGAAACGAAATAGCGGATTTCAGTACTGTTCACGGTCCGTTAAATGATATTCCTGTTCCAGTTAAAGACTATTTCCCTATTCTAAAAATATTGATATCATATCTCAAATTCAAAATTTGTGAATATTTTCCAGATGACACAAATTGAACTGGTCTCATTAGCTAAGTCGGTTGAGCTTTGTCCCCGATAGGCAGAGGTCCTGGGTTCGAGTCCCAGATGCGACTGAAATCTTTTTATTTTCTGTCCGGTTTCATCTTTCTTTTAGGTTATATTAATATTATTTTCTTCAATGATTAAATATTCCAATGAGGTTTTTAAATCTCAATAAAAATAATTAATAATTAAAAAAAGGAAAATATCTTCTCTAACAAAAGGTCATCAGTACTCATTAATACCACCTTTTATTCCTGTCAAGCCCTGCTTTCACAAATACGCTTCCATGCCAAAAATATATTTCCTCCATAACTCGAATGAGGCTAGGTCACACTTCTTGTCTTAGTCATCTCGCCAGATTCCATATAGTCAGCTCGCCTTACTGTGATTGTGGATCAGAGGATACTCTGGACCATAATTTTTTTGAGTGTCCTATCAATGACCAATTTCCAAACTTTATGCATGAATCGGTAAAACTTAAAATTGAACTCCCTACCAGTATTCCCTGCCTTCAAGTCTCAACTCCCCCAAATTAACAATTTATTAGCAAAATATATTTATAAAAATGGCATTAAAATTTAAGTCATCGGGGATTAAAAATACATAAATTTACACTGTTTAACTTATTTGCTTTAATTTTATTTGTCCAAATATTATATCCTGTTTAAAAGTAACTAATTTGAATAACAATCTGTACTATTAAAATCTAACTGATTAAGATCACTCGTCATGTGAAAATAACCCCCAATTACTAAAACCGAACACAAAAGTCTCGTGAATCACAAAGAAATCGCAACCAACTAACTATATAACGTAACGACTGGAATATGGTATACTAGGATGGGGATTGGCAACTGCTAACCATATGAAACGATTGTCCAAATTCCACAAGGACCAAATAAAGACCATCCTTAAATCATCCACAAGAGCGCCAACAAAAGAAACATTCAAGTCTATTGCAGTCCCTAACATACAAAACATCTATGCCAAGAATGTTTTAATCAAACATTTCCAAAATTTAACAAAACCAAAAAAAGCTACTAAGCTATATTATTCATTTCCTCCAGCAGTAGAAAAAAAAATAGAAAAGGCAAATGGTTTCAAAAACCAAATCAAACCTGACTCAAAGAAATCAAAGAAGAGAAGCTATTCAGCATCTTGAAAAGAACTTCGTAGGAGGTTAAAACAATCAGTTTTTAAATAAAACCCAGTCCGCCTCAGCTCAGAGACCCCTAGTGAGGAGGACTAGCAAAAACATCTTTTTTAGAACAACTGATTTAAAAGTAAACAAAAAAAACTTAATAACTAATTAATTATCACGTCATTTCTCGGCAGCAGTGGGTATGCAGGGAGGATGGGCCGCCAAACAGCTCGATCTTGGCACACACGTTGCTTCATTAGAACTCATACACCATCCCATACACTCATACATACTATTCTGTTGACAGCTCGACTCGAGAATTTGATTCGCTCAATGGTATACCACTAACATTTCCGTCATACACTCCTTACTTCGTTCATCCGCACTGCATGCCCAAACCATCAAAGCGTTCCTCGTATTCTTTACGAATCTCCACATTTTCAAAACGGTCATAAATGTTTTAACAGACACATTCGCCACAGGGATATCATTTCTAGAGCTTTCATCCTTCTTCTGCCAGTTCCATGCCCCACTGCCGTCCATCTGTGTGGGACCTGAAGTCTCAAATAATCAAAGACTCAACAGAATTCAGAGCTAAACTTAAAACTTATATTATCAGACAATCACATCCATAAATGGAAAATGTAAATTGCTTAGCTAGGCTAGCCGGTTAGTGCTTACCTAACGTCTCCGGTGTTCAAATGCGTCCACAATCTGCAACACCGTAAATAACTAAACGTGTAAAAAATGTTAATATCTATTGAAAATTTCATAACCTTTTTAAGTTCATTTGATAAATATTCTCCAGTCCTAAAAATGAACAGTGAAATTATAAATAATTCAAATAAATAGCAACACTTCTTGTGCCACCAATCTTCCAATAAATGTAACATCAATAGAAAAGGAGGATCAAAAAGCAACTGTAAAAACCATATCTTCTCCAAGCTTAACTTTTGTAATAAAACTGTGTTCATCTGAAGCGACCTGCCAGCTGCAGGGAAGTATGTTTCTGTATCTGTTTGTACATAATAAGATAATCCCTAGCAGGTAGTATTTGTACAGCTCTCTTGAGGTGATTTTTCACAAAAACGGCGCTATACAAATCATTCAATAATAATAACTATTATTGTCATCAGGTCTGGAATCAGCGCTCCATTGTGGACTGCTGCTAGCTTCGCTTCTTTGGACCATTAAGAATTAACGTCAACCGCGTTCAGTTCATCTGTATATATATAAAAATCAATGGAAGTTTGTTTGTTTGTCCTCGATTTTCTCAAAAATTACTTGACCGGTTTCGCTGAATATAGCACAGATTGTTTTTATTAATGCAGGGAAGGTTAAGAGAGTACTTTGAATGAAATCCAATATGTAAAACTGTTACTATAACGTTTTAAAATTAGTATGAAAAACATTGAACCCGCCATCTTTTATTTAGGTTAGCCCATAGATATAACACCACTCTGGTTAGCCACAGATTGCATATTCAAAAGAAGAAGGTTTTTTGGGCGGAATATTTTCAAAATGGAAAACACGAGTAGGTACCGACATAAGAACTTTATTATTTACATATGTTTTGAAGAAAAAAAACGTTTGTAATGAAATAAAATATTCAAATGAAAGTTTCTTTATTTTTATAAACAATAATTATTAGCCTGAAACACTCATCCAAATTGAAAAAAAACCTTTCTGAGCAAAGATAAATGTCGCCGACAGGACTCGAACCTGCACCCTTCTGATTGCCGGTCAGATGCTCTACCATTGAGCTACGTCGGCTTATCGCAAACCCGCCAAGTTAATTTTTAAGTTTGCGCTATGCACAAAAATCTTGTCTTAAGTTTTTAAGAACTTTAGTTTATCAATTAAAGAAAGTTTCTTTATTTGGAAATTGTTACTTTCGCTGTAAAATCAATTATGGCACCCTAATGACAACCAAGAATTCACAACTTCATATCTTTATTCCAAAAAAAATCTAGTTTGTTTAAATAATCATATTGTTTGATCCTGTGCATAATTTTATATTTGCAACATAGCACTCGATAGAATAGTATATGAAGATGGACGTTTTTACAAAATCTCCGTCCATTAGACACCACACGTTGAAGTAGACCGACACCTAGCAGTAATCGGACAAACAAAAATTCCTCGTTTTTATTTCGCGGTCAAAACAAGCTGACCGCCACCTTGTTTTTGTTAATTCGACAATATTTGCGGTTCTTAAAAACTAAATATATCTTGTTTCCATATTGTAGAAAGACCGACAAGAAGAAATAATAATAATAATAATACTTGGACGACTCGTATAGCGCCATTTTTGTGAAAAATCATCTCTAGGGCGCTGTACTGATATTATGTACTGATACAGAAACATACTTACCTGGTAGGTCACTCCAGATTAAAACGTTAAATTACAATGTTTTGAGCTGAGATGATATGACACACTATTAGAAAACACTGCACATTGCATGATGCTGCAGTTACTGTTTAAATCCTATTTGTCATTGATATTATATTTATTAGAAGGTGTTTCGATAGCTCCAAATGAATTCCAATTCTGGACTTTGAAGTTGAGGAAAAAAGGTGTGGAGGAAGTACTGAATAGAAAACGGGAGGATGCCACGGAAATTGAATTATGCGTACCTTAAAACTTATTCACCTCACTGATTACTTCACTTCTCCAGAATTGGGTTGCTGCTTACTCGCGTCGATGAACACTCTTCACATCCCGCGACAAGCGTTTTTGTCGAACTGCAGGCACTCTCTCTCCAGTGACATAGGTACTGTTAGCTTCGCTATGTTAATTAGGTATGCAACTGAACCATTGGTGGATATGACTTTCCAAAGAGATGAGTTTTGCTCTGAGTCTTTAATCAATATTAGATTGTATGGCAGTTTATTCCAGGCTTTAGGGCCTGACACGCTGGAAGCTCGCTCACCAAACTCAGTATCTGGTGTGCGCTTTGGTTCCTTCAGCCTTCCAATAGCCGATGACGTCGCTGATCTAATAGTTGACTGGCGTCAATTGGAATTTTCAGGGCTGCATAGTTCCGATAGGCAAGCCGGGGCCATCCCGTTAATTCATTTAAATACCATCCAGCAAAGCTTGAACTGGATTCTTTCAGGACGTTTGAGTCAGTGAAGATTTTTTAGATGCTCTGAAATATGGGAAATACAAAAGTATTTTATGTACACGGTATCCGGAAACTAGTGCTATAATCAGGGAAACTGCTGAATCTAATAAAACAAATAACAGTTGATAATAACCCGTAAGAAAAGATTTTTTTCAAGATTGACCTAAAAAGTTCCAAAGCCGATTTTTCACAAAATCGTCTCCAAATGTGATGTAGATTCACCAGTTACCGCTCGTGCCATGAGTTTTCGGACACCACGTATATTGTATGTAGAGAACTCCATTTAATTTATTTTGTTCAATTTGATATAATTCTAATTTAATAGTGCTATCATTAAGGTGCGCGAGTATTTTAGTATTATTATTGTGACAGCTGTTTCGGCGTTCAAGGCCATTTTCAAACTGCGGTTAATCCACATTGCGACGACTTATTTACATGATTCTATTTACCCCCACCCAATTTCAATTTCCATAGTGCCTAAGATGATTTATTACCGGTGAAGCCGATTTACTTAGAAACCAATTAAGAAAAGGTTTCGTTTGATGCGGGGAAAACAGATTCCAAATGTAAGTACCTCATAAAAATTAAATGTAGTTATACCAATTAAACACAAAAACAATTAATTGAACTCAATAAAATAAATTTCAGAGGACTCTTATGGCAAATATTTATTCATGTCGAATAATTATTTCATACCCAATTTTATCGCTGTATATCTTTTCATTTTGATACTTCCTGTCGTTTTGAATGTGTTTCAGGCGCAGCTAAACACCCCAATGTATGCATTTTGGTACAATAATAACACGGACCACTTGAAACGCCGACTCTGAATATACAACATTTATTAATTATACGTAGAATTTAAAAATAAATAAAAAATCATCTCAGCAAAACACCTTGTGATGTTGGTAACATTGCATTTGGAACGTCTGACGTCACGTGCGTACTCCATTATTGGATTAGTATAGACATTTTTATTTTTCCGTTTTGTTTTGTATTTTAAATATGCATTTTTTTTAAGTTTTGGCAACATTTAAATATAAACTTGGTTTGGGTGACTTTAAACTCTATAATTTTTATTCAATAAAAAAATATTATTAAAAAATGAAATTAGAGTACTCGTGAGTAAACAAATTATAAATATGGACATTATAATAATGTTAATGCTCAATACTATTATTATTCCTTCGGTTAAAGATTCTAAAAAGGTACATAATTTTCATGCTTAGTTATGGCATACTATGAATAGAAGATAAAATTTTGGACGGTGAAGCTCATACTTGTTTTGACATTTTACATTCTAACCTCAAAACTGATGAAAACCGACCGGCCATAGATTTGGAGCGTTTTGGCGGCCTTTGAAAAATTGAAACTTTGAAAATAATTTTAACAATGAAAACTATCTTTTGAAAAAACGAAATATACTGATATTTATTACATTGTTTGAACGACATCATTGATATTTTTTTTACTGGACTTCCTTATGGTCGTATTTCACCAGGGGAATACTGAAAGTATCTACCAACCTGGAACGTGCCGCAAGTATACTATGCATATATATGTATGTATTTTTTTTTTAAATGAATAAATTATGAAAAAATTACTTTCCGGGATGTAAACCTGCGACCTCCGGATTCGTATCCGAGGATCGTAACCACTTAATCACGAAGGTTTTCAAAATTACTTCAGGCACACGGAGACACCCATAACACACATTTCTCATCCGTGACACTTTGTTGGGACTCAAACCCAGGACTTCACGGTCTATCTCGGGCCTTCCGCTCTAACCACTGAGCTACAGCTACTCCCCGTCAATTTAACGGTATCATGCTTTGATTTCTAATAACTTTTAATATCATCTTCAAGTCCTTCCCTTTTTTTGGCTGCTACCCTTTTATCATGACTCCACGATTCTACCCAAATTATTATAGTGTCTCGGATATAGGTACCTATCCCAAATCTTAAATTTATAAGAGACATCAGTCGACTTTTGTAAAGTCTAGGATCAATATGTAATTTAGGGATGGGGCTCAGCTGCATCAAATTACTTGAAACCGTTAAATAAATGCATCATAAAGACCATTTTAAAGGTCCCCATAAGGACGTCAACAACGGAAATTTTTAAACATTTTAACGTTCCAAGTATCCAAAAAATCTTTGCCAAAAATATTCTAGTTGAATATTCTATCTTAAAAATGAGAAAATGGCTATGACTCTTCATGAAAATAATACCAGAACAAAGCAACTAGACAAGCTAAATATATCTAAATTCAATCCTACTTTTGGACAAAGAAGCTCTGAATTTTTAGCTGTAAAATTATACAACAAACTCCCACTTGATACCAAAAGAAGTAATTCAATCAATAATTGCATTAAGTCCAGCAAAACTTGTCTTAAGGAATTACCAGAACAAGAACTGACTGCTATTCTCAAAAAAACGTCATAGAAATTACTGGAAAGACCCTACCCTAACCTTGAAGTTGAAATATAGAAATCGCTGAAACCCCTTTATTCATAACCTGGTCCGCATGAGCACAGGATCTCCTAGTGAGGAGGACTATGAAAAAAAATTCTATAATATATGTGTATTTTCATTATTTATACCTTACCTTATATTATCAAAATTATATAGAAACTAGAAAAAAAAAATTCAATTCTGGAATAACTTATTGAAGCTTTTCGGTTTCATGTTTCATTTTGAGAGTTTTTAATATTATCTTCCATGACTAAAAACACACTTTATTATAGAAATCCGGGGAAATTATTAAACTCATTTTTGGACAGAAGAAATGTGAACAGTTAAACAACACAATTCTACATATTTCGGAGAGAAACCAACGTAATCCACTCCACATACCTACAAGAAATGGGCTAAAAACATTTAAATGTGAGGTTATTCAAATAATGAAGAAAAAAAACGATATGCAAGAGAAATTTACCATCCATAAAAATGAGTGTTAATCCTTTGAGAGCTGATGTAAAATTGCAGAATTACTCGTATTTGAAATATCTCCTTGTGTTTTATTTTTAAATATAATAATAATAATGTCTCATTATCTTTTTTTATTTTATAATACATTAATAAATAATCAAATACAATAAAATATCCCAGCGGATTTCTCCTGCTGAGGATTTCATTTACAAAATACATTATATTAAATTGATGTAAGTGATTAAAAATAATTAAATGATTCTAAGGTGAGGTGTTTTAAGTGTAGTCGAGTGGTTTCGGTGTTAGTCTGTATTTGGTTTTAAAATATTTTCTATTTCAGATCTCCCTGTGTAACGTATCCAGTGTTTTATTTGATTTTCAAATTCATTACGGTTGTCGTTTTAAAGGCTAGTGGGATTTTGTTGTAGAGTTTAGTAACATAGTTTAAGAAGTTTTTATGTCCAAATGTTGTGTTTGTGGTTCCTCGTTGGGTGCGTTTTTGACTCTGAGATCTAATGTTTCTAATCTAGTGTTTCTAACGTGTGATTGTTGTTATTTCTTGCTTTTTTGTATTTATGAATGTAAGTAATGTAAAGTAGTATTGATTATAATTGTTTTATTGACATAATGTTATGTTTGTTAACAGTTTTGTTTCATATCGGTATAAATCTGATTTCTGGGGATTACCAGTTTTATAAAAGAACCATCAAATTTCTGTTACGTAACTAAAGTTTATTCGTCCGTTTTTTTGTGTTGAATAATTGCCATTTGCTCGTCATCCCTTCCACTGCTCCATGATTAATCCATTTCGCAGATGTAAATTACATAGGGTCTTTTTAATTAAAATAGTGCACGGTTTCAAATAATCGATCGTCGGGCAACAACTGACAGCTGTTAAATGACTAGTAATCTGAGGAACGTTTATAAAACGGCGAAATCGGGCGGTAGACCAAATATTAGTTAAAAATGGTGTCAAGCGTTACGAATTACGAGTTGAAGATTTTCGTAAATATTCGACCTTGAAGATTCTCGATATGCGATTCGCAATATGACATGATACATGTTGCACGGGTTTCAGAAAATGGTTTTTTTTTTTTTTTAAATTATTAACCAGCATCAATCAGTCTTGCAATGGCTTTACATAAATAGCCATATAGGTACTTGAGATTAAGGGCTCTAGTGATATAAAATCAAAGATTCAATCGACGATTCAATTAAAAGAAAATATTCTAATATAAATATACTTTTTTATCCGAACATAAATATACTTTTCTGCAGATTTCCGTGTTTTATTTTCATACTGATTTTACATTTAATTGTTAGTATTTACGTTAGGGTGGAAGAACTGCATTTTGTTAATTCTGTTTGCGATATTTAATTTTACATATTTAACAGCGCCTTTTCTCACAAAAACGGCGCTATAGAAATAGTCCATTTAATATTATTTATTATCTTTGAAAAATAACGTTTCGGGATGCAGTCGAAGTCGGATAATAAAGGGGGGAATTAGTGGAATGAGTTTGGGGAGGGGATAATAAAGTGAAGGGAAAGTGAGGGAAAGTAGATGATAGTGAGGGAAATGAAGTAAAGCGTAGGGAAAGTGTAGGAAAAGTTAAGGGAAAGTGTAGGGAAAGTATAGGGAAATTGTAGGGAAAGTGTACGAAAATTTAAGGGAAAGTATAGGGAACGTATAGGGAAAGTTAAAGGAAAAGTGAAGAAAAGAGGGTGAAAGTGAGGGAAAGTGAGGTAAATAAGGTAAAGCGTAGGGAAAGTGTAGGTTAATCGTAGGGAAAGTGGAGGGAAAGTGTAGGGAAAGTATAGGGAAATTGTAGGGAAAGTGTACGAAAATTTAAGGGAAAGTGTAGGGAACGTATAGGGAAAGTTAAAGGAAAAGTGAGGAAAAGAGGGTGTAAGTGAGGGAAAGTGAGGTAAATAAGGTAAAACGTAGGGAAAGTGTAGGTTAATCGTAGGGAAAGTGTAGGGAAAGTGTAGGAAAAGTTAAGGAAAAGTGTAGGGAAAGTATAGGGAAAGTGTAGGAAAAGTTAAGGGAAAGTCTAGGGAAAGTATAGGGAAATTGTAGGGAAAGTGTACGAATATTTAAGGGAAAGTGTAGGGAACGTATATGGAAAGTTAAAGGAAAAGTGAGGAAAAGAGGGTGAAAGTGAGGGAAAGTGAGGTAAATAAGGTAAAGCGTAGGGAAAGTGTAGGTTAATCGTAGGGAAAGTGTAGGGAAAGTGTAGGAAAAGATAAGGAAAAGTGTAGGGAAAGTATAGGGAAAGTGTAGGAAAAGTTAAGGGAAAGTGTAGGGAAAGTATTGGGAAAGTAAAAGTAAAGTGAAGGGCAAGTGAGGGAAAACTGTAAGGAAAGTGAAGGGAAAGTGAATTTAAATTGAAAGGAAAGTTAAGGGAAAGTAAAGTAAAGACGATGGAAAAGTGAAGGAAACAGTTGAGATCTTTAAATAACAACGGTTACAATCATGTACACTATGGCCAGACAACGCTCTCTATCCAGGCCACTATCCCGTACACCCTGGTCAGCAACAGGTTCAGTTTGGTGGAGTCCTCGCCGGCGGTGACACCCACGATGATCTGAGTGCAGGCCACCGAGTTGTCGTTATTGATCTGAATGGGGCTACCGGAAACGCCCTGTTGGTGAAAAAAAATAAAAACATAATTTTTCCAATTGATCGAAATTTAATTGCTCGGGTATTGCATTGCATCACGCCAAAAAATAGTCTTAAAAAAAAAAAAAAAACAAACATTTCATTTACTTAATCTCGGCTACATCGCCGGAATTAAGTAGGCACCATCATCCATATTGGCATTTATAATATGAATGCCTAAATTATGCCATATTATGTCCAAAACTACCTTCAGCAATGGAGCTCGCAAGTTGGAAGCGACGCGCACGGCGACTCCTGGGCACACGCTTGAAATCCAACTTTTAAAAAATAAATGTTTATATTTAACCCAACCGGAAACCCTACTTACCAGAGTAGCGCGCCTAGCCGCCTCCCACACGGTGAGGTCTTCACGCGTCCTGTGAGCGCACATTTGCGTGGACTCTCTGAAACCAGCTGGAAACAGGTCTGAACACTGTATGGTCGAGCGAACGGTGATGTTCCACTGTTAACACAACAGAAAAAATATATTGAAATATTGGAAGTTACAAAAAAAACCTAATGAGAATACATCGCGAGTACCCGCAATTGTGCATCAGGACGATTTCTTCTCTGAGACGCTCTACCACTCTCCAGTCTAGAAGGAGGGGGACCTTGCAGTTATAGCGTATATTAATCGAATCTGATATGTATACCACATGGCAGAACAGGCGTGTTGGCTCAGAACAGCATGACACGTGCCGCTAAATAACATCTCTCTTGATATTTTCAGCCTAAACTTTAAAGGTTTCAATGTAAAAGAATATGTCTCCAAATTTATGTTATTCTAAGTAACTTTTATGTTGAAATGAATTTTTGTCTGCAGAAGAGAGAAGAAAGAAGAGAGAAGAGAGAAGAGAGAAGAGAGAAGAGAGAAGAGAGAAGAGAGAAGAGAGAAGAGAAGAGAGAAGAGAAGAGAGAAGAGAGAAGAGAGAAGAGAGAAGAGAGAAGAGAGAAGAGAGAAGAGAGAAGAGAGAAGAGAGAAGAGAGAAGAGAAGAGAAGAGAGAAGAGAGAAGCAGAGAAGAGAGAAGAGAGAAGAGAGAAGAGAGAAGAGAGAAGAGAGAAGAGAGAAGAGAGAAGAGAGAAGAGAGAAGAGAGAAGAGAGAAGAGAGAAGAGAGAAGAGAGAAGAGAGAAGATAAGAGAGAAGAGAGAAGAGAGAAGAGAGAAGAGAGAAGAGAGAAGAGAGAAGAGAGAAGAGAGAAGAGAGAATAGGAAGAGGAAGAGGAAGAGGAAGAGGAAGGAGAAGGAGAAGAGAGAAGAGAGAAGAGAGAAGAGATAAGAGAGAAGAGAGAAGAGAGAAGAGAGAAGAGAGAAGAGAGAAGAGAGAAGAGAGAAGAGAGAAGAGAGAAGAGAGAAGAGAGACGAGAGAAGAGAGAAGAGAGAAGAGAGAAGAGAGAAGAGAGAAGAGAGAAGAGAGAAGAGAGAAGAAAGAAGAGAGAAGAGAGAAGAGAGAAGAGAGAAGAGAGAAGAGAGAAGAGAGAAGAGAGAAGAGAGAAGAGAGAAGAGAGAAGAGAGAAGATAGAAGAGAGAAGAGAGAAGAGAGAAGAGAGAAGAGAGAAGAGAGAAGAGAGAAGAGAGAAGAGAGAAGAGAGAAGAGAGAAGAGAGAAGAAAGAAGAAAGAAGAAAGAAGAAAGAAGAGAGAAGAGAGAAGAGAGAAGAGAGAAGAGAGAAGAGAGAGAAAGAAGAGAAGAGAGAAGAGAGAAGAGAGAAGAGAGAAGAGAGAAGAGAGAAGAGAGAAGAGAGAAGAGAGAAGAGAGATTTAATATTCTTACCCTATCATAACCGCTGCCTTCGTGGGTGACGTAAGTGAGGTCTTTTTCATTGTAACGTGTTCCCGTGTGGAGGCAAGCCGGGAATGTGAACTTTGAAAATACGGCCCTGGAAAAATTAACCAAAAAAATACAACTAGTTTATAATCAATTAAAAAGCAACAATTTCGATTTCGTTTTTGCAAATTTTTCTACGGTGGATTTGGTCGCCAATGGGCAGTCAACAAAACAGTAACAACGTACTTTCGATCGAGCTGCAACAGTCCGACATCGTTGAAATCATTGTTGGCATCTGGGTGAATGACAAGTCTCTTAATGGTGAAAATGTTTGCAGGGGGGGTATCACTGTTCCAGCTGAGACCTCCGAGTCTAAAGTATTTTGTTGATCTGAAAGAAATAATAATTTTAAAACTAAAAGAGAGACAAGGTGCATAACCCAAAAATAGCAATCTATGGACACTACATTTAGCTAAATCTCTGAACCTAAACACAAAATGGACATAGCTTAGTACCTGCCTAAAGTAATTTAGGGAAAAAATTCAAAGTTTTCGCGACATTGTAAATAATTGATTATTTATTAAATTTAATTCACTATTAGTATTTGCAAATTTTATAAATAACTAAAAGTGTTAATAGCGAATTAAATTTAATAATTAATAAAATATTTTTTTAAAAAAGCTATATGAGAAATTTATTTAAATATTAATATTAATAATAATCATAATTTATTTTTTAATTTCTAATATAAATTTGTTATTAATTTTTTTATAATTGTTTTTTATTAGTATCTTTGATTAATTACTTACCTACTATAATTAATTTTTGTTTATGTTTACAATTTGTCTATTCTTAAATTATTGTTCTAATTTTAATCATTTGTCTATACTTGAAATTATTTTTTAGTATTCACATATTCCTGAAGATGACAGTTTTGCTGTCGAAACATGTTGAGATATTTATATATTTTAATAAAAGTGGTGTGTTTACATTTTGAATTATTTAATTAATAATGACGCCACAAAGTTACCAATCGTTTCAACAAATTATGTAAGTAATTGTGTCATTTAAAATTTCGGTAGAATTTTAAAGATTTTTCCGCTCTTTTTTAAAATCAGTTCTCCTTTACTAAATTAAAAATAAAAATAAAAATAAACTAAAACTAAAAAGTAATATCAATAACAAATAATAATAAAACAGTAACTGAAATATAACGCGAAGTGCAGTGTTTTCTGATATTGTGCCGTGCGTCCAAAATCATATCTTCTCAAGCTAAAAGTTTATCATATTACGTGTTAATCTGGAGCGAGGTGCAGGTGCAGGTGCAGGTTAGTGTGTTTCTGTATCTATCTGTACATGATAAGATAAACCGTAGCAGCTAGTATTTGCTCAGCGCCCTTGATGTGAAGTTTCACCAAAACGGCGCTGTACGAATCATCCGATTATTTTATTATCATTATGACGATATTTTAATGGTTGCCATCTCGGATATGAAAGGGGAGGGGAATTGGAAGAAACTTGCGAGATATTTGACAAAGGGACCGTCTCATGCTGGATGATGATGCATGCACCTACCTGGCGCACCAGGCTTCTGTGAGGACCCAGTCCTCGCTGATGAGCGATCCCAGATGAAACCAAACGAGTCCTTTCACGTTTTTGCCTCCGTCATCATCGTAACTCAGTAAGGCCTGAAACATAAAATCTATTGAAAATCCAATCCAATACGCGTTTGAAGGAAGAAGGAAGAAGGAAGAAGGAAGAAGGAAGAAGGAAGAAGGAAGAAGGAAGAAGGAAGAAGGAAGAAGGAAGAAGGAAGAAGGAAGAAGGAAGAAGGAAGAAGGAAGAAGGAAGAAGGAAGAAGGAAGAAGGAAGAAGGAAGAAGGAAGAAGGAGAAGGAAGAAGGAAGAAGGAAGAAGGAAGAAGGAAGAAGGAAGAAGGAAGAAGGAAGAAGGAAGAAGGAAGAAGGAAGAAGGAAGAAGGAAGAAGGAAGAAGGAAGAAGGAAGAAGGAAGAAGGAAGAAGGAAGAAGGAAGAAGGAAGAAGGAAGAAGGAAGAAGGAAGAAGGAAGAAGGAAGAAGGAAGAAGGACAAATTAGTACCTCCCGGTCCCACAGCGAAAGTAGTGCTCTCGGCTGGGGTGGAACATTCGTATCCTAGTTTTAACTGTTGTTCTATTTATGCTGAAGAAAAAACGAAAAAAAGTATGATGATCTTATGTACCAAATGTGGATAGTCTCCAGTAAAAGCCCTCCGATCTGGTACGTCTTTGGCCGGAAGAGAGGGGCAAATATCGCCTCTGGTAGGTCCAGCTTTTGTATTGACACAGGGGTGGGCCTGCTCAGCCAAGCTAATGCAGTCTGCAACAGAAACACAATCATGTAACATAACTGAACAGATTCTCCGATACAAGTGTGATTTATACCGATTGGAAAGGAAACTGATCTGATGTCGCCAATTTACACAAGACTTTGAAAATATGCGGTCAATGAAAGAAGTAAGGAAAAATAAATCTTCCTCCGGTTACTACACGACCATAACACACTTCTATCAGTTTAACCGAGTTAGGCTAGGCATCCGGCGAAGTTGTGCGTTTAGATTTGGTTAAGCCATTCTCATCTCCGTCTACAAACTCTCTGATAAACAAATGTTCATTTTCAATCTCCGTCATTCTATTGCGTGAAGCTTTCAGTCTCTGGCCTTGGACGATGTTTTGAAGATTGTCATCATGACTTTATGGAAGAATATGCATTTTGTCTAACGAATGTGGCTTCAACCGTGTATCTGTGCTCATGGTAATGCGCAAAAATGCATTGTAGCGCAACCTATAACTCAAGAACTTCGTTGTTGACAGCCGTTCTCGTCTCCACCGTGATCGCCCACAGCGTTCTTTTCTTATGAATAATCCATACAATTATATGAGGTGAAAACATTTTTAAAATCGATGCCGAGTGTGGTGAGGCATCGCGCCCAAATGAGCGACAGTTAATCAGATGAAAAATGAAATAAACCATTCAAAACAAAATAAATTATCGAATATATCTACCTACTATATATATGTACCTAGAATATACACCAGGGGTGACCAGTGCGTCGATCGCGATCTACTGGTCGATCACAAAAGGTATTTTTGACCGATCGCGGACCTATATTTGCATTACAAGTATTTCTTGTTCAATGGAGAACAACAGATTTATTCTTCTCGAATCTGAAAGACCCCTTTATCCATGTCCGCTAAACTTCCCAAATGTAACGATGATATTTCTTCTAAGTTCCTTTATAAATCCTATGTTCCCCGATCTCATTACTCCCATATAGCTATAGGAGTAATGTGTTTATCACGATGATTAAATTTGCATATAAGCACGACTTTCTTAATACGCACAAAAATAATGAAAAACACTTGTTATTAGTTAAATTACAACGAGGAACAACTATTTCAGTCACAGGAGAAGAAAATCACGCATTTTAAATATTCCCTTTCTTTTTTTTGTAAATGTTTTCAAAAAATAGTCGACAGACTTTACAAGACATGTTTTAAATTATTTTTTGGTTGGAAAAATGGATTTTGAAGAATTTTTTGAGTACGAAAACTTCTTCGAATTTTATTTTTTTTTTTTTTTTTATGTTAGAACGCCATTATTTATTCAAAAAATATTTAAAAGTTGAGTGGAATTCCTTATAGCGTAAGATGCTCACAGTCTCCGGCTTTGGAACCAGCCTTGGAGACGGTCACCATGTTTCCTGGGATGGGCGGGCAGCTGGTCCTGGGGAGCGTGTCGGCGTCGCAGCACACAATGGATACTGTGCCGACGTAGGAACAAACCTGTAAGGAAACACCAAAATGCCACTAGTTAATTGTTTACTTATTTTAGTATTGTTTCTCGAATAATATTATTTTTCGTACAATGGGAACTTGTACCCGCTAAGCCACTGCACGCAGCTTGTCACCAGGAGTTTAGTACAACAATATCATATAATACAACGATAAATAAAAATAATTATACAAATAGTAATGCAATAATAGTACAATAGGTACATGCATTTTATGATCAATGTACACAAGTTGAACATAATATTAATTAGATATGAAAACAGTATAACAGTTTTGGTATAGTGACAACAGACTCCAATTAAATAAATTTATAAAAATATCAAAATTTCAGCGAGTATCACACAGTTTGAGAGATACAAAAACAGTAGTGCAGTTTTGTTACAGTTAGAATAAACTCTTGATATAATAACAGAACTTAAGTAATTTTAATGATACCCGCAGCTATTCAGAAGACATACAATCAAGGAGACCATCATATTTGTTTAAAATACAACATAAGAAAGAGCAAAATAGCATCAATCCAGCAGATATCAAGAAGATATACAATCAAGGAGACCACCAGGAGAGGACGCATGTATTTAAGTTTAGTTTATCGAACTCCATTTTAAATCGAAATTATAAAATTTTAATAGTTACACAATTTTAAGAGTTTCACTTTTTCAAAGGCCGCCAAAACGCTCCAAATCTATGGCCGGTCGTTTTTGATCAGTTTCGAGGTGAGAATGTCAAATTTCAAAACAAGGATGAGCTTTACAGTACATAATTGTATATTATATTCATGGTAAACCATAACTAAACATAGGAAATAAAATTAGGTACCTTTTTAGAAATTTTAACTCAAAGAATAATAATAGTATTGAGCATTAACATTATCATAATATCCGTATTGATAATTGGTTTGCTCATGAATCCTCTAATTTCTTACATGAATAATAGTTGTTTAAATTGAACAACAATTATAGAACTTAAAGTCACCCAGATTAAGTTTAAATTTCGCCAAAAGTAAAAAGAAAACAAAACAAAATAAAAATAAAAAATTCATACTAATCCAAAAACCCGAATGGTCACGTGACGTCAGATGTTCCAAATGCAATGGTACCAACATGACGAGGTGTTTTGATAAGCTGATTTTTTATGCACTTTTAAATAACGATTAATAAATTCTACGTATAATTATATTTATAATAAAAGTTATAAATTCAGAATCGGCGTTTACGGATCTACATAAATACACATTTTTAAAGTCATTATATTTTTCACTGGAGTTCCTTATTGAACTCGGCTTGAATATATCTGAATATTTAATCATTGAAGAAAATGATATTAACATAACCTAAATGAAATATGAAACCGGAAAAAAAGGACAGAAAATAAAAAGATTTCAGTCGCATCTGGGACTCGAACCCAGGACCTCTGCCTATCCGGGGCAACCGCTTAACCAACTTAGTAAATGAGACCAGT
The DNA here is from genome assembly GCA_022606495.2 of Halesus radiatus. Lineage (NCBI taxonomy): Eukaryota > Metazoa > Arthropoda > Insecta > Trichoptera > Limnephilidae > Halesus > Halesus radiatus. Next base: position 227,029 of record JAHDVE020002284.1, on the reverse strand, counting down.
TCAATTTATGTCATCTTCATCGATATCATATCTCAAATTCAAGATTTGTGAATATTATTTTCCATTTTTAATCACATATTATTGGCATCTTTATGATGTTTACAAAGTTCTCCAAGAACACAATTGCAAACTAGACAGTCTCTCGGATTAATATCCGACTTTTTTATTAATATGCGACATCTATTGACTTTTTATAAAAATCTAAAGAATGTATTCAATTTTTATTTATTAATTATTTTTATTGAGATTTAAAAACCTCATTTTAAAATTTAATCATAAAAATTGAATATCTGGATATTTGTTCGCCACTTGTAAAAATTCGCGAACAAATTATATTATTTTGTTCATTCAGAAAGATTTGAAAAAAATATATTGGGAGAATAAATTGTGATTGCTTTTACTAAAGAAATTCTCGAGGCAATGCCTTTTATTTGATTCAAATGCCATTTCATATTTTGTTTGTTATATCTGCTGCTCCTATTTATTTAACGTCATTTTTATCGATAACGTGTCTCGTTAGCTCAGTGGTTAGAGCGGTGTCCCGGTGAGACAGAGGTCCTGGTCTCGCTTTTTAGATGCGACTGATAGTTTTTGTTTTATTTTATTTTCTGTGTCCTTTTCTGTTTCATTTAAGATTTATTAATAAATTGTTAGTAATTCTTCAATGATTAAATGTCTTCTTGTTATATTCCAATAAATTGAAATAATAAAATTAACTAACTAACTAACTAACCATCACGCCGTTTCTCCGCAGGGGTAAGTTCCATGCCTCACTGCCATACATCCGGGATCTCATTTCTACAGAATTCAGTCTACTTGCATCCTTCCTCTGCCAGTTCCATGCCTCACTGCCATAAATCAGGGATCTCATTTCTACAGCATTCAGTCTACTTGCATCCTTCTTCTGCCAGTTCCATGCCTCACTGCCATACATCAGGGATCTCATTTCTACAGCATTCAGTCTACTTGCATCCTTCCTCTGCCAGTTCCATGCCTCACTGCCATACATCAGGGATCTCATTTCTACAGCATTCAGTCTATTTGCATCCTTCCTCTGCAAGTTCGATGCCTCTCTGCCATACATCAGGGATCTCATTTCTACAGCATTCAGTCTACTTGCATCGCTTCCTCTGCCAGTTCCATGCCTCACTGCCATACATCAGGGATCTCATTTACAGCATTCAGTCTACTTACTCCTTCCTCTACTGCCAGTTCCATGCCTCACTGCCACATACATCAGGGATCTCATTTCTACAGCATTCCAGTCTATTGCATCGCTTCCTCTGCAAGTTCCATGCCTCTCTCACCATACATCAGGGATCTCATTTCTACAACATTGAAGTCTACTGCATCCTTCCTCCTACCAGTTCCATGCCTCACTGCCATAAGGATCTCATTTCTACAACATTCGTCTACTTTTCCTCTGCCAGTTCCAGCCTCACTTACTTATGCAGCCCAGGGATCCTCATTTCCCTGACATTCAGTCTACTTGCATCCTTCCTCTCTGCCAGTTCCATGCCTCACTGCCATACATCAGGGATCTCATTTCTACAGCATTCAGTCTATTTGCATCCTTCCTCTGCAAGTTCCATGCCTCTCTGCCATACATCAGGGATCTCATTTCTACAGCATTCAGTCTACTTGCATCCTTCCTCTGCCAGTTCCATGCCTCACTGCCATACATCAGGGATCTCATTTCTACAGCATTCAGTCTATTTGCATCCTTCCTCTGCAAGTTCCATGCCTCTCTGCCATACATCAGGGATCTCATTTCTACAGCATTCAGTCTACTTGCATCCTTCCTCTGCCAGTTCCATGCCTCACTGCCATACATCAGGGATCTCATTTCTACAGCATTCAGTCTACTTGCATCCTTCCTCTGCCAGTTCCATGCCTCACTGCCATACATCAGGGATCTCATTTCTACAGCATTCAGTCTACTTGCATTCTTCCTCTGCCAGTTCCATGCCTCACTGCCATACATCAGGGATCTCATTTCTACAGCATTCAGTCTACTTGCATCCTTCTCTGCCAAAGTTTCCACTGCCTCCACTGCCATACATCAGGATCTCATTTTCTACAGCATTCCAGTCTGTTGCATCCTTTACTCTGCAAGTTAAGCTGCCTCACGCATACATCAGGGATCCTCATTTCTAAGCATTCGGTCTACTTGCATCCTTCCTCTGCCAGTTCCATGCCTCACTGCCATATATCAGGGATCTCATTTCTACAGCATTCAGTCTACTTGCATCCTTCCTCTGCCAGTTCCATGCCTCACTGCCATACATCAGGAATCTCATTTCTACAGCATTCAGTCTACTTGCATCCTTCCTCTGCCAGTTCCATGCCTCACTGCCATACATCAGGGATCTCATTTCTACAGCATTCAGTCTACTTGCATCCTTCTTCTGCCAGTTCCATGCCTCACTGCCATACATAAGGGATCTCATTTCTACAGCATTCAGTCTACTTGCATCTTTCCTCTGCCAGTTCTATGCCTCACTGCCATACATCAGGGATCTCATTTCTACAGCATTCAGTCTACTTGCATCCTTCCTCTGCCAGTTCCATGCCTCACTGCCATACATCAGGGTTGGTATCAGCAATCCATTGTGGACTGCTAGCTTCACTTCTTTGGACATAAAAATAATTATAAAATAAATATCAAAATATATAACAGAATTAAATAATATCTCCGATAACATATTTTTCCAATATTATGTCCTCTGCGTGCAGAATAGTATGTAAATTTGGCTAATAAACAGTGTTTATCTCCAGCGGCCTCCCAGGTAAGTATGGTTCTGTATAATATTATCTGTCTGTACATAAAATTAATATCACCATTGTCCCGGTCCATTGGTCAAATGCATTTGCACATTTAGTTTGGTATTACAGATCGAGAAACTGGTCAATGCTATTTGTTAACCATGAGTTGTAATAATAAATTGTCTATTATAGAAAATATGTATATATATATTTGTACAGCGCCCTTGAAGTGGTTTTACATAAAATCGGCGCTATACAAATCAATAAAATGTTATTATTATTATAATCTATGGAGCCATGGAACAACGGACATCATCCTGACCTGTGGTGGAATCCCGTGTAAAGCGTCCTCCAGTACGGCCTTACATTTGCTGATGTGCGTGCAGACTCCTGCTTTGCCAGACTCAGTCATGACGCATTTGTCTCCTGAAAAATTAATTGTCCTATTTAACAATCCCATCACACCATCTCACCGGTCACTGGACTGCCTGTGGCTTGCCGGAAGCTGCGTATTCTGTCCTCGTGTTGCACGCTGAGATGAGAACGTGAGCGAATTTGTTTTTATTTCATTCTTTTGTCCCCTTTTGATGTATGTTGCTCTTTATAAAAGTTGCCTCTCCCCTAGCTTCGAGGACAGGAAATAACTGCTATAGATGAGAACACGTAAAAGCTTTGGAATGTATATTTCTATGTTTTGCCGTCAATCAGTCAATGGTAGTTGTGACGTAAAAACCGATAGAGGGAATGGATCATCTGGTGCGGAAAGTGGTTGGTGCGCTCGACTGTCCAGTTTTACAGCAAAATTGTACGAATAAAAAGTGGACCGAAAAACTGAAGATTATTTAATTATTTTTTAGGAGTTAATAGCACCAATACATTGCAATAATAATTTTAAAAAAAAAAAAAAAAACAAAACAAACAAACAAAAAAAACAAAAAATAATTATATTAATATGTTAACATACCATGTGATGTAAAAATGATTGCCCTGGGTGGGATTTTTTTTAATAATTCTGCCAAAGTGACATTCTTAAAAAAAAAACATGTATTTGAAGGAAATTCAAGGTTCGGGTGGAGATCTGATAGCTCACATCTTCGGCAAGTATTTATTGAATACGTGATTTCTGATATTCAGTATCGGTATATCGAATAACACTTGCGTTATTGACTGATCTCGATATATTCGATACAAGTATCATCTCAAGTATTCATCGTTCTTACGATATTTACAGATACAAGGTACCCGTCCATATCGGTATCGCTGTATAAGGCAAGTTCCAAGTTGAAACACGTTTCTGCCCGCGGCTGTACTCGAGTACATGCGTAGGTACATTATATTGATATTATTTTTGACTGATATTCTAGGAATTTACAATTTAAAATTAATTATGAGAATTTTTGAAAGTAAACAAACCCGTTTTCAGTCATTAATCTATAATAATTGTACCAGACGTAATCTGATACACCAGCGAACTGAAGAGGCCGACTGATCCCAATCTACGGAGCGAGGCTGGGGGGGAGATAGCACTCCTACCGTTCCTTTTGCAAGGAGGAACGGTACTGACGACAACGACTTTAGTTAATCTTGTCCGAGGCAGTTGCTTATTGGGTCCAGTCCGAGGCAGTAGTCCGATGGAGGTAAGCAGTGGTCAGAGTGAAACAAGGCGAGTGGTTCAGAAGTCACAGCGGCATGGTATGTTTAGCAAACATTTAGTAGGTGTACCTAATATCCGGGAACGGTGAAAATATCATCATACCGGCAAACGAATATATCAGGAATGGGTAATATCGCAAAAGAACAGGTATGAACAGTTCTAGTTGGGGTCGATATTTGATTGCTCCTATCTCCGGACCTATGGCATTGATTTGAGTTTAGATTTCGATTTTAAATTAAAATATTGACCACAGTGTGATTCCGTGAGAAAAACCGGCAATAGGCCGACATTCGCGTCAAATTTGTTAATATCATGGACAAATTCTTAATGTTTCGGTCGAGATTTGATAACTCACAACTTCGGCACTATCCGGCCGATTTTGACATTTTCCAAATAGAAAACACAAGTAGGTACCTACTTAGGAACTTTATTATTTAGATATGTTTTGGAAAAAAATGCAAGACGTGGCACGATCAAGTGAATCAAAAACTTGAGTCGGGCCATGTCAGAAGTCGGAATAACATAAGAGAATGTATGAGACGTTGTATGAAATTGAATGAAGCAAGAAGTGTATGCCAAGATCGAGTTGTCTGGCGGTCCGTCCTCTCTGCCTACCCCTGCGGGGAAACGGCGTGATGGTTAGTTAGTTAGTTAGTTGGAAAAAAATGTGTTTGGAATGAAATAAATGTTCAAATGATTGTTTCTTATTTTAGAGATAGTAATAGTCGTCACAAGGCATTACTTACGCTTTAAAATCAATTATGGCACCCAAATGACAAACATGAATTCACAACTTCCGAAATTTTTTTAAAAATAAAAAATATATATATATCCCGGGCAAGGCCGGGTACACATCATATTTATACTTTCTGTATAAAGCCATTTTGGTGACGTTCTTATTTTACAACTGGACCTGAATACAATGGAGGGTACAATTAATTGTAGAATACGGACAAAAACGCAATGAAAATTATTCTCTAAGGGTCAATAACCGAACAGTTGGCCCCTCAATTGACGCAACCAAAGGTAGTGGCCATCATAAAAAATCTAAGAACCACCGGGATCACGCAACTGACGATCGACATCTGATAGAACCTTCAGCTTCCAAAAAGCCCCAGTGGCCCCCTGACAGAACGATGTTTTATGGATTACGGCGCGGGACGTAGTCCTGCACAACACAATGCCGCGACTTATTATTGTGCCGTGCGTTAGTGCATTGCGCACGGATGCAGGTCTGAGGAATCAAGAATTAATTCCTTATCAAATTGAGGATTAGATCGAGTATGTCAAGAGATTAATTTTATTCGTTTGATTCATTCATTCAATTTTGTACATGTCATACATTACTGTTCCTACTTTTAATTACAGCACTAACACAATACCAGTGGCGTGCATTGCTCCTTGACCAGGGGTAGGCTGTAGCTTTTCAGGCGTCGATTATTATTATTCATCAAAATAAATAAAATTTTATCATTAGGAATGACATGATGGGGTCATTGGGGTTCAGTAGAAACAGGTAACTTCGTTGAGTGTCAAGTATTTTATTAATTCACAATCTAAAATACATTCTTAACTGGTAGGTATTGTGGGGGTCACTTAATCACACGAACTGTTTTTACGGGTAATCTGCACACGGTCCAGTGAGGAGATTACCAGTCGTCTCGATGTTGGTGTTGGAAGCCTCAGAAAGCCGGTGGTACTTCCGGTAGGGGGAGGTTTTGGTGCTGGGCGGACACGCGTTTCGGCTTTCACTCGACGACCGGTTTCAGACGGTTCAAGAGGATGATCAGCAGGATGCCCGAGGCGCTCGACTGCTGTCCGGTGGTGATTCCTGCGGTGGTGGATATGTGCCTTGATGGGATCACGGCGCTGGAAGGCAGGAAGCGAAGGGCACTCGACTGCACTCGAACGGTGGGCGTTGGGGTTCGGCGGTTCCTGCCGAGTTTTCCCGCAGCGTCTCAGGCTGGGGATGCAAGTGGCCTGCTTTGTAGGAGACGGGAGTCTCGACTACGACCACTGGCCGGACGGTCTCTACTGACTCGTCTCTGTCCACTACTGATTTTGCTTCGGCCAAAGTCCCCCTTTTTAATCATATCCGAACTATTCTTCGGGTTCCTTCGTGAACTCCGAACTGTGGTTCGGTGTATTTTAATTAGTTCGCTGTTAATCCCCTTAACTGCCTTCTTCTAGCGACTGCGAAATTCCCGGGATTTAAAGCCGGGCGTTTGTAAATTACCCTATCCATTATGTACACTTGTATCCATTATGTATTCCATTATGTACACTTCTGTCTCTTTCGCTCGGTTATTATGTCAGATATCTATTTCATGCTATCTCATTTTTTCTTTGTTCTATATTATGTTCGGTCTTATTCTATTTTGTATATATAAATACACACTATGTATTTTTGATCAGTTTAATTTTTGTACCCTGAAGATGCTTATGTTAAGCGAAACCGGTGGGTCGTAATAAAATAAAATAAAATTCTCGTTGTTATAAACAAAGTTATTGTTTTATTTTCATTAAATAATAAGTATGTGTGATAATGAAAACACAAACTTTAAAAAAATCAGTTCGGCCTAAGGATGAGGACAATGCTTTCCAGAATCGGGCCCCAGATCAATATTAGAAACGCCCTCAGATTCGCTTAGCTCACTACAAAAAATATGTTCATCCCCACTCAATTCTAATAGCGATTCCCTAATCTGCTCTATCAGAGACCTCCTGTATTCCATTTTACTATCACATGCGTCAGTGGTCCTGGCCTTTTTTTATATGAATACCTCACAAGAGTCCCAACTGTTCCCAACCGTCTGGAGCCAGTGAGACTATGGCATTCCCAATCGGGGAATGTTGTGAGGCTGAAGGTATTGGGGAGGGGTAGGAGAAGGGGAGAAGGGAGGTGGGGAATACCTGGCTATTCAGATCTGGTCACAAAACACGGCTAAAAGCCATTTCAAGCAACGTTTCAATTCTGTATGAAATATCTTCCACTCTGGAAAGTGCGCAAATATACTATATATTATTTTTAAATTAATTAATTGTCAAACAACACAAATTATTTCAATAAAATTTTGGGATTTGAACCCGCGACCTTCGGGTTCGTAGTCGAGAGCCTTACCCCTCGACCATGGAGGCCGTCAAAAATTGGATGCCTAGGTGTCCTGGATTCCGGGACACCTAGGTATTACTGGAAACGAAATGGCGGATTCCATTACTGAGGAAGCCATGTTCACGGTCCGTTAAATGATATTCCTGTTCCAGTTAGAGACTATTTCCCTATTCTAAAAAGTAAATACAAACTCCAATGGTCCTCTGAATGGAGAATAGCTTCTCTAACAAAAGGTCATCAGTACTAATTAACCGTTTCAGTGCTGTACTGATTTTGCAAGTAGGTGCGTGAACAGCTATTGATAGTTTGAGTTATTGCTAAATAAATGTTAAATGTTAACTAAAAATGCAATAACTTGGACAAAAATCAACCAAATTTAATGATTCTTTTTGATATTAAACGTAAAAAGAATTGAATCCCATGCATCTAATAAAAACACTTAAACTACTAAATATATAAATAAAAAAATAGAAAATTATGTCGTTTCACAATTGTGTTTTCCCGTGCAAAGGTCATGTAGTCCCGTCTTACAGCGGGCGCATATGATGAAAATTCTCTTTCTATCCGCATTCTATTATTGCGATGGCCAATAATCGCACTTCCTTCATCACTGTCTCCATTTATCAGATCAAAGGGCTCATCATCCGTAATGTCGCCGTCCTTTGATACATCGTCCGCGATAGAACTGAGATCCGACATGGTGAAATAAGTCGTTTTAATTTATTATAACAGGACACACAATATATATATATATATATATAGTGTGCAAGATACGCCAACTGTAATACACCGCTCTCAAATAGAACAAGTCCTCTTGTAAGGATCAACAAACGCAAAGTCTCAACTCTAACTAACTAACTAACTAACTAACCATCACGCCGTTTCCCCGCAGGGGTAGGCAGAGAGGACGGACCGCCAAACAACTCCATCTTGGCATACACTTCTTGCTTCATTCACTTTCATACAACGTCTCATACATTCTCTACTATTATTCCGACTTCTGACATGGCACGACTCGAGTATTTGATTCACTTGATCGTGCCACGTCTTCCTTGGACGTCCCCGGCTTCTTCTTCCATTAACATTCACGTCATATATTCTCCTTACACTCCTTTCTTCATTCATTCGCTGTACATACCCAAACCATCTAAGCGTCCTTTTCTTAATCTTGCTCACTACGCTTACATCAGCATTGCATTCTTTACGAATCTCAATATTTTTCATACATGTCCTACTCAAATTTTTAGAAAATATTTCAAATAATTTTTAAGTCGAGAAAAATAATTGCGATCCTTTCCCGGTACGTTTTTTTAAAATAAAATAAACTAAACTAAACCGAAAAAAAATGGAGGATAATATTAACAAGTCTTGAACTTGAAGTATGATATCGGTGTATATGGCGTAAATTGAACTGGTCTCATTGGCTAAGTTGGTTAAGCGGTTACCCCGGATAGGTAGAGGTCCTGCGACTGCCAGATGCGACTGAAATCTTTTTATTTTCTGTTGTTTTTCGGTTTCGTGGTTCATTTGGGATGTGTTAATATTATCTTCTTCAATGATTAAATATTACAATGAGGTTTACAAACTTCAATAAGTTATAAAAAATAAATTGAATAAACTCTTTTAATCAGCATTTAAAAAAAAATATTGGAGAAAGTATTTATTTACTTCATACTATTCTTTTTTTTTTTGTAAAGTTCCCTGCATTTTAAAGACAACCTTCGAACATTATTCAATGGGGATTTTTTAAATTTAAAAATATGTTGTAAAACATACATAGGACGGTGAGATAAATGAATTTCTTTTTATTTTGATTTTAATAAATAAAAATGATAAAAAAATTTTTAACAATATTAAATAAATATTTTCCTCCTTAAAAACATTATGTTTATCGTATTGCGTAATAATTTGTGTAAATATATCGAATGAATTAACTTAACATCACCGGCTAAAATTTTAACGAAATCACGCGCTCCTTATGCAGGTGGCGACAAGGTTCAAAATCCCGCTGCACATCGGCCGCATGTTTCGATTTCAGCAAAAAAAAACATCACCAAAATGCGTGTTTTATTCTATTCTGTAAAGCTCAGACATAATTATTAAAATTTTTTACGGTCATATTCTAAAAAACTTAATTTATCACAATGAAAAATGCGAAAATATGGGAAAAAGAGTTCATAAGTAGGAGATTTTGCGCTTTAAACATTTTTTTTAATGTCTCATACTTTATTTTTTTTCTAAACTTATAAAAAGACATACCAAAAAATTGCACCGGTTAAATATAAGGCCAAGGTGTGATCTACTTGCAGTATTTAATTCAATTATCTATGATATTTCTAGGCCAACAAATTCTCAAACAGAAAACACACAATTTTGCATTACTTCCCATTGCATCGCCTTAATGTTCGGTTGAGTTTCCAAGTATCCACAGTGCAAAGAAGAATGGAAAAAATCATTATTCTGATGTCAAATTTGAGATTTATTTTAGTATGATGTATTACGTATTTAACTGTTTTAGTGATATGCTTATTATGCAAGTATGTATATAAATTGCTACAGATATTCTGTGCTTTTAAATAAAAAAATAATGGAATTTAATAAAAATGCACTAACTTGGACAAATATCAATCTATTAAAAAAAAAATTAATTATACAAGTAAAGAATGAAATTTTACGAATATTATCTTAACGCTCCGGCATCGAAGGATGTGTACAGTCGTGTGATGTGTATCGTGTACAGTCGTGTATATTGGTGATAATTGTTATAGTGTACAAACAATATCTCTAGATCTACATAAACAATATGAAAACGCAAGAAATCATTAAAAACATTAAAGTATTAATAAATAAAATTACTTCCGTAAAAGATTCCAAGATAAAAACATCGCTGGAGCAAAGTTTAATATCCCTGGAAGAAATATTTCAAAATGAGCGTATCTGTCTACAAAAAAAAATCATAGATTTACAAGAAACGATGATTATTAATGACCAACGACACAACAAGAAACTCGAAGAAATTCTAATAACCAACCAAAAAACATACGCCCAAGTCTGTGACAACAAGAAACCAGCGGACACGAAATACAACATTGAACCGAAATACTCAATTTTATTAACATCTAACACCTTAAACGCCGAGAGCATAAAAACAAAAGTTCAAAAAAATATTGATTTAACTAAAATTAAAGTCGGAGTCAACGGAGTTAAAAAGATTGGCGATAAAAAAATGATAATTTCATGCCAAAAAAAGAAGATGCAGAAATATTAACCAACGAAATAAATAAGATAACTGGAGAGGAGATTTCGGCTGAAGAAATAAAAAAAAAGAAACCGTTCTTGATGTTAAAAAGGCTTCAATGCCAATTGACTGAAGAGGATATTATACATGGAATTATACAACAAAATCAAGAATTAAATCAAGAAGACAAAAATAATATTAAACTTATTAAAGAGTTAAAAAACAAATATAATGAAGGTAAAGAAAACGATACCACAAACTACATCATACAAACAACCGGAAAATTAAGAAGAATATTATTAGACAAAAAAAAATAAATATAAAATTCCAACGAGTGTACTTCGAAGATTGTAACCCACTCACACAATGCTATCACTGCCTTAAGTTCGGCCATACAGCCCAAAGATGTCTCGACAGGACGCAGCCACCCATTTGCCCCCATTGTACTAAGGAACATATACTCTCGAAATGCGAAAACAGAGAAATAAACCCAATTTGCAACAATTGCTGTGTGCAAAATAAAAGATTTAATTTGAACTATTCCACCGAACACCGGGTTGACAGTATAAACCGGCAAAAAATGCTTCAAATTGCTAGAGAGCGCATCGACTATGAATAAATATGGTAAATTATATCTCCTCATCCTAACTTCAAAATGACTGATTTTATATGTAATGCTTTAGATAAAAAAACATTTATAGAAGAAAGATTATACCACTCCATAAGAGATTTAAATCTAATTTGCTCTGATAAAGGATTTACCTTATTTCATACTAATATAAGAAGTATCGAAAAGAACTTGGATGAATTAATAATATCTTTAAAAACATTAAATTATTTTCCGGACGTTATAGTGTTAACAGAAACACATTCCGCCGGCGAACTGAATTATAATCTTGCGGGGTACTCTTTCTATACAACAACAACAAAGTTAAACAAAAACAGTGGTATTGCAATATTCATATCTAACCGCTATAATGTACTCAACATTAAAGAAATACACAATTTTCATAATGTAAACCTATTAAATATTGAGTTTCAAGACCAAAATAAATATTATAATATTATTGCCGTTTATCGCACTCATGCATCAGTAATATCACAATTTATAAATGAATTAAAAAATATATTATTAAATTTTAGAAATAAAAATAATATTATTGTTGGAGATATGAACTTAAATATTGCAAAAGAATACTCTAGTAAGGATAGAGATAATTATCTAAACATGTTAGCGGAACTTAATTATTTACCGTGCATAAATTCATATACTAGAAACGTTCGAGGTCAACGACCTTCATGTTTAGATCATATATTTACAAATATTTCTGATATCCAAAATATTATATCCGCTGTCATTCATACAACTATCACTGATCATTATTCGTGTATATTCAATTATAAATTCTGTAATCCAACTTTTCCACCATTTAAACAAGAAAATGTTTCAAAAAAAGGACTTAACATGGATACTTTAAAATGTAAATTAGAAGTAGAAAATTGGCTTGATTTATATCAATGTAATGATGTCAATGTTTGTTGTAAAATGTTTGAAGAAAAATTATCTAAATTCATAAATGACTCAACAAATAATGTCATATCCAAATCCAAACTACCTAACTTCAAACCTATAAAACCATGGATAACTCACGGTTTAATAGTATCCGTACGTCATAAGCAAGCTCTTTATAGATTAACTAATCAACAACCAAATAATGAACATTTACTGAAACATTTTAAAGCATATAAAAATAAACTCTCATATATCATAAAACATACAAAAGAAAGCTATTATAAACAGAAGTTGATACAGGTTGAAAATTACAAAGGAGTATGGACGATTATAAATGAGATAATGGACAAAAAAAAGTATAAAAACAATGAAATCAGCTCTATTATTCATGATAATTCGAAAACATGTTGCAAAGAGAACCCTTTAAAAGCTGCAAATATATTTAACGAATTCTTTTCAAATATAGGAGAAAATCTTGCGAATCTCATACACAAAGATCCAAATATAACAATTCCAGACTGTAATGTTGATGTTAAAAATAAAATGTCAACATTTCAACTCACCATAGAGGACGAAATAGTAACTATTATAAACGGCATGAAAGGAGGCTCTGCCCCAGGTTTTGATAGAATAACAATTAATATTTTTTAAAATATTAAAAACAAAATTTCTAAACCGTTAATGCATATAATCAACACAAGTTTCCAATGCGGAGTATTTCCATGTAATTACAAACAAACTACCATAACTCCAATATTTAAGTCTGGTAATCCCGAAGATGTTAATAATTACCGTCCCATTTCAGTAATCTCAAATATTACAAAAATTTTTGAAAAACTTGTAAAAAAAAGACTTAACCAGTTTATAAAATGTAATAGCATAATTCACGAAAATCAATTCGGCTTTATGGAAAGTAGAAGCACACAGGATGCAATTTCGAAATTAACTAGCCTTATTCACACTTCATTAGATAAATCACTAAAATGCCTTGGAATTTTAATAGATCTCAAAAAAGCGTTCGATAGCATATCTCATGACAAACTTATAATTAAATTAAGCAACATTGGAATAAATAATACAGCTCTGGAATGGATAAAAAGCTAACTTTTCAAACGTCCTCAAGTGGTAAAAATAAACGAGGTACTTAGTCATAAAAAACAAGTAATTTTGGCATACCTCAAGGTACAGTACTGGGACCTCTACTTTTTATCATCTATGTAAATGACATATTCATGCAAAAGCTAAACGGAAAAATAATATCTTATACTGACGACACTGTCATAATAATTGAAGGTACTGACTGGAATTCTATTAACAAGCTAGCAAATACTGATATTAATATATTAAAAAAATTGGTTCGATAATAATCTACTCTCCCTTAACACTGGAAAAACAAAATTTATTCCTTTCTCTATCAATAAATTTAAATCAAAACTAGAAATAAAAATTATAATACACCAAAGTAACTGCAACAGAATCAATTGTAATCAAGCATGTTCAATACTTAGTCCAACTTCCAAAATTAAATACCTTGGTGTATATATAGACCAGCATTTTAAATGGAAAAAACATATTTGTGAACTTGTTAAACGAATTAGAAAATGTATATATATATTTATAAGACTAAGAAATATTCTTAGACTAGAAAACCTAAAAAGAGTGTACTATGCAATTATTCAGTCTATTTTACAATATGGAATTATTGGCTGGGGGGGAACATATGATAATATTTTAAGTCCACTTAAAATAATTCAAAGATTGATAATAAAGGTAATTTAAAAAAAACCATCATCATTTTCCACTGAAAAGCTTTTTACAATATTCAATGTACCTACAGTAGATAAAATTTATAAAAAATATGCAATTATTCAAATCTTTAAAGAAAAACGTTAAATAAATTACAATTTAATATATCCGCAAGGTATCAACAAAACATTAAAATCCCGCCATTCAATACTAAGCATACGCAAAACACATACCTATATCTAGGAATAACTTTTTTTTAACAATCTGCCATCTGATCTTAAAATTATAGAAAATATCCATGAATTTCAACATAGATTAAAAAATTACCTCAAACTACTCTAACAATTTAAATTTTTTTTTTTTTTTAATTTTTATTATTATTAGATTCTCTTCTTTTCTTCTACTTTCTTTTCATTTTCTTTAATACTATTACTAGTGATAAATTACAAAATTTGCACGACAAATTCATATTTTCCTGCTATTGTACAACAATATTTTAAGTTATGATTTGATTAATTAAGCGATAATCACTCACCAAACACAAGAACATTGTTTCTTTATGGTGAGGAATAGCTATATTATATTTTTTGTTACACTATATGAATCATGTCTTATTTTATATACTCTCTGTAAAAAAAATTATTATATTAAATAAAATAAATAAAAATAAAAAAAAATAAAAAAATTATAGTTCTAATTAAAAAAAAAAACTACACATTTACTACAACAAAAAATATTAAAATATACAAAAATAAATTTTTTTTTTGAGATTTACATCACTGCTAATTTTGATCTCGAACGGTTAGAGCCAGTTTTATTCTTAAATATTTATTTTTTTAATAAATGCCATGAACGAGTACTACAAACACGTTTGTGTTTTTTCATCTTTTACGTGAAGTTGTTTATGAAATAACGCACACGTTTGAAAGCTTCATAAACAAACAAAAACAAAAAATCTCGGGGTTAAATGGGAGTACCATATTGGTCAATTTGACAAATTGTTTTTTTATGTACAAATTTTTTTATTAGTCTTCTAGGGTTAAAAAAAATGTGGAAAGTTAACCGTTCGGAATTTTTTTTTTTTTTTAAGTTATGAAGTGGTGAATTTTTGCTTTTCATTAGGGTGCCATAATTAATTTGACAGCGAAATTAACTATCTCCAAATAAAGAAACATTCATTTGAATATTTTATTTCATTCCAATCATATCTAAATCATAAAGTTCTTAAGTGGGTACCTACTCGTGTTTTCCATTTTGAAAATATTAATATCCAAAAAAACCTTCTTCTTTCGAATTTGCAATCTGCGATATCTATGGACTAACCTAAATAAAACATGGCGGGTTCAATTTTTTTCATACTAATTTTAAAACGTTATTGCAACAGTTTTACATATTGGATTTCATTCAAACTACTCTCCGAACCTTCCCGGCACTGATAAAAACAAACTGTGGTATTGTCAGCGAAACCGATGAAGTAATTATCGAGAAAATCGAGAACAAACACACAAACTTACATTGATTTATATATATAAACATAGAATTTACTTCACAACTGTGCTTTTGAAAATGAATCCGAAGATTCACTTTCTATTCGCAATACTTTATTGAAATGTACAATAATGTCACTTCCGTCGTCACTGTCTTCATTTATGGGAACATCGTCCGTAGTGCCGCTGTCATTTGATACATTATGATCATCCGCAATAGAACTAACGTCAGACATGGTGAAAAATATCAATTCACTTTAGAGTATATTTATTTTAACAGGATAAACAATAAATAGTTAACAAGACACGCGCCAACCGCAATATTCCACGCTCAAATTGAACACGTGCTGTCCCGAGGACGACAAAAAGCACAGTGAAAATTGAAGCGCTATAACGCTGCATCTCAATTTACGTAACTAAAGCTTACAGCGCGATGGCGCCGGGCCGCACTCTAATGGTTAAAGCGTGGAAATTATTTTTTCAATTCTTACCTTGGCGTAGTCCCGCAACACGAGTCAACAGATAGACTATGCAAACAATCTCCAGGAAATAACGCATTATTGTAACAAATCATCTTAGTAATATGGATATTTCCGTGCGTGTTGATCGTTATCTTCGATCTCGAATACTTTCTCACTCCCGCATCGCTTCGTCCCTTACTAATTAGGGCGAAGGATGCGATTGGCTACCTTCTCACCCCCCGCTACTTAGGCTTAGAGATGTGACCCCCCTGGAAGGGATGTCACAGCTGACATGACCTATAAAAGGTCATGTTTTAGCTCCAGAGAGCGAGTTACTTCCCGGTGCCCAACGCGCCCCTTCAGCCACCTCCGGCAGGTCTGACACAAGAGATGCTTAGTTAATCGTCTGCTTGGAGTTCAGCTAACCCGGAGGGAGAGCAAATTCCCGGTGCCTAACGCGCCTCTCCAACCTCCTCTGCCAGGACTGACCCAAGAACCCTCTGTGGTTGATTGATGGGCAGTGAATCCAGAGCTAGGTACCCCTTTCCCCCTCCTCTGCCAGGACTGACCCAAGAACCCTCTGTGGTTGATTGATGGGCAGTGAATCCAGAGCTAGGTACCCCTTTCCCCCCTCCTCTGCCAGGACTGACCCAAGAACCCGATGTGGTTGATTGATGGGCAGTGAATCCAGAGCTAGGTACCCCTTTCCCACCTCCTCTGCCAGGACTGACCCAAGAACCCTACGTGGTTGATTGATGGGCAGTGAATCCAGAGCCAGGTACCCCTTTCCACTCACCTCTCCCAGGACTGACCCAAGAACCCTCTGTGGTTGATTGATGGGCAGTGAATCCAGAGCTATGGTAATCCTTTTCTAAGGACTGACACAAGAACCCGTTGGGGTTGATTGATGTGCGGTTAAATCAGAGTGACGTGAATTAAGGGAGATATTATTATGACCGAAGTGTCAAGTGTTGTTTTAAATTGTTATACTGTTGTATTATGCTAATTAACTTGTAAATTGATTAGACCCAAAATAAAGACTATTTCTGTTCTCCGTACAAAACGTGTATTATTTAATTAACCCGTTACATTATGAATTTTTTTTACAACACCGAATTTTAAAAACAGTGTGATAAGTTCCTCTGCTGTACTGGTTTGGAGACGCAATTTGATGCAAAGAATTCAGCTGTAATATTTATTTAAGAGTTTATATCAGTATCTAGACACTTGGGGTCAAAAAAAGATTACGAATTGGCGTCTTGCAAACACTATGTTTCTCTCTTTAAAAAGTTTATTATTTGAGGGTAACTCTTATCTTTACCCTCTCGATACCGGGAAAAGATTACCCGTTGTTTGTGGGATATGCGAGAACTCTGAAAAACGTTTGTTGCTAGTGTAAATATTACAGGCAGGAAAAAATAAACTGAAGACAAAGGAATGAAATACGACAATTATTTTTCAAAACAGACACAAGGCAATGCACAGAACTGATCAACAAATATTTAATAAACAGCATATTAGAATTACATGTAATATGCCAATGCTGAAGGAAGGCGCCCACATTGGAAATGTTGACCTTTTTTTTTTTATATGAATACCTCACAAGAGACCCAACTGCTCCCAACCGTCTGGAGCCAGTGAGACTATGGCATTCCCAATTGGGGAATGTTGTGAGGCTGAAGGTATTGGGGAGTGGAAGGAGAAGGGGGAGAGGAAGGTTGGGAATACCTGGCTATTCAGATCTGGTCACCAAACACGGCTAAAAGCCATTTCAAGCAACGTTTCAATTCTGAATGGTGGTCTTTCACCAGGGCGATACTGAGAGTATCTTCCACTCTGGAACGTGCGCAAATATACTATATATTATTTTTAAATGAATTAATTGTGAAACAACACAAATTAATTAAATAAAAATTACTTGCGCACGCCGCGATTTGAACCCGCGACCTTCGGATTCGTAGTCGAGAGCCTTACCCCTCGACCATGGAGGCCGTCAAATGACCTTAATCACCTTGACCTTAATGACCTTGACCGTGACCTTAATCAAGAAGGGCGTGTGTTGTCTATAAAACTCTTAGATTTAAAAAAACGTTAAGGGGAACGGCTGCGGTGCCTGTTTCATACAAAACTGAATTTTGGATTTGAGGCCAAAATACCCATCCAATCGGAATGATCTATTCTTTTTTAATTAAAGATTATTAAATATCTAGTACGGTAGAGAAGTATTTTATTTATTTTTCGTTTTACCTTTTGAAATATCGGCCATTAAAGAAATTGTTTTTTCGCGATTTTAGAGGCATCTTTAACAATTATTTAATGATTTCAAAAATAGTTTTAGCCCATCTGCTTTGAAAATATAATGAAACATAAAATTTTTTTTTTTTTTAAATATTAAAATAAGCATTATGGTGGACTTTAAATTAAATTAAAAACGACCAATTTACTGCGGAACACAAATTTGCCATGCAGAATTTAAAATATCGACCTGAAAAAACCATTTTTTTTTTAAATGTTTTATTTTTATGTTTTTATTTACGTATTCATATTTCCATAACAAATGCGATATTTTTTTTTTAAATATATACAATAAACCCGCAAATAATGTTCTAAGTTGCCTCTTAAATTATGAAAATTGATATCTATCTTTAATTAAAAAAGAATAGATCATCCCGTTTGGATGTGTATTTTGGCCTCCGATCCGAAATTCAGTTTTGTATGAAACAGGCACCGCAGCCGTTCCCCTTAACTAAATTGCAGGAAAATTCAGACGGAAAACCACTAAAGTTTTGAGGACTTAATTTCAGTTAGGTGTAAGATCTCGTCTATTGAATATACGAGTACATAATTAATGCGTAGAGGAAATTTTCCCAGCACATGGATAACGTCGACGGTGATCACAATTCTCCCACGTTCATTTTTATTAAGTAATGAATACATCAAAATGCTAGACCAGAAATGTGGACCTGTTAATGCCGTGTTATCACAATGTAAGCAACTACCAGTAATAGTGGTTAAATGACGGGAATTTATAAAAAAAAACAACAACTGATTTGAAGAGCAATCAGGTTTCCGGAATAACAACTCTTGCGAAGAAGCGATCAGTATACTTGTACGGGACAAGATCTGTAAACTCTTGCCGCACGTTTAGAAGAAGAAGATCAGGCTGGCCACTTCGACCCTTCAGAGCAGGTTAGGAAGGAGGGGGGAAAAATGCCTTGAAAAAGGCAAACGATTTCTTGCAAGGAGCTGGTGAGGGTGAAGAGAAAGTCACGGTCGGTTTTCAGGCCGGGTGAAGATGCAGGCGAAGTAGGTAGAAGGCGTGTTGAATCCGTGAGAATACTCTGGTTTTTAGAATTGTACTCGTCGTTCAAGTACTTCGGTGCGATACCGTGCGGCGAATCGGGCAGTTTGAACTCGTGAATATTTCGCGAGCTGCCGTAGATTCTGTCAATCTTGGATCGACTTGATCAAAAAATTAAGATATGAACCACGACCTTCTGCTTGAATTGAGCCTATTGCAATCTTCACCTATTTTTTATTAAAGAAGCCAAAATTATTACAAAGTATGTCATGGGGGTCAAAGTAGGACAGGTGATACTTTGCCGTCAAATTACAAAAAAATGCATTGTACAAACATAAATTGAGTAAGTTTACTCGATTCCGCGGGTGCTAATGAACAGTTCAAAAAAGATCGTTTATTTAGATCAGTCACCGCAGCCGCAGGAATCGCTTACAAAGACAGACAATTTTGGTAGAACAATAATTTTGATAAGTTTTTTGTGGATCAGAGGAGCTCGACCAATGAGAGCCCGCTCTGCTTTCGGGACCGTCGCCGGGAGCGACCGTAGAGGTGGCGGGGGTCGGAGAAATGTCCCGTTAGTAGCCAGTAGCGTCTCGGCACGAAAACGACGTTCAGGGGCGTAGAAAAAGAAGACGATAACGTGCACTGTTTATCATCACCTTCTTCGAAACCCCCGGAACTACGCTTGTCGAAAGCCAATATGAACTGAAATTGGGCGTTTGCACAAATCCTTATTTTGTACAAACATAACAAGACAGGGATGCGTATCTAGTCGCCTCTATATCAGGTTAAAATTAAAGTCGGGCGTTGCACAATTAAATTATTTGTGCAGACATAACAAACAAGACAGGGATGCGTATCTAGTCGCCTCTCTGTCAGGTTGCGGTCGGGTCGTCTGTGTGAGCCCGACAAGTACTACATGCTAGCTCGATTGAGGAACGTATCTAGTCGTCTCTCGTTCGAAGCTGCACGAACTCAGTAGTTGATGACGTATCTAGTCGTACCCCCTACTGAATTATGTACTGGTTTTGATGTTACGCAAACGGAGGGTATTACAAACTTTGATAGTCACGTCTGGTATATTACTGGTTAATTCTTGGAAAAATAAATGTACAGAAACCAGAACACTATTTCAGCGTTCTTGAACTCTCTTTCGAACGTTGCTCTCTATTTATCCAGAGGATACCCAAAAAAAAGAAATGAAGTTAAATAAGGTGTGTATGCATGTGTATTATATACATATTTAAATCTACCTTAACACCCATGTGAAAAGCACCCAAGGACAAACTACTAAAAAGCAGTTTATCGGTAATTTTTTTGTTACATTGATGTTAATGTTGATGTTGTGCAAAAATGGTAAAATGGTTCAAATTATTGATTCCCCGATTACAGACCGCACCATGAAAGCTCGCATAGGAACTCATAAGAGTAGGACTTATTAAATGGAAAATGATCTCGCACAGGGATCGGTTCCTGCATCCTCCCTTTTCAATTTGTATATAACGGACTTTCCAGATACCAAGGGGAGAAAATTTATTTATGCAGATGATATTGGTATAACAGTCCAGCATAAATCCGTTGACTCCGCTGAAAATAACCCAACTGTCGTGGAACTATACATCTCCGACTAGAAATTAAAAGCAAAAGCAACAAAAACAGTTTCGGCTGCCTTCCACCTAAGCAACTCGCGTGCAAATGTTACGCTTCATGTACAGTTTGAAGGAGGTACCATTACTCACGAAAGTAGTCCTCGGTATCTTGGCGTAACGCTGGACAGAAGCCTGACGTATAGCTCCCACCTGAAAAATGTTAGCAAAAGACAAAGCGACGCAAACAGCTGTGATTGTCTTGGTCTACTCGGTAGCAGTATATTGCGCTAAGATCGATATCCAACTAGATACTGCTATGCGCACGGTGAGTGGAACACTTCCCTCCACCCCACTACAATGGCTCCCTGTCCTCTCGAATATCGCACTGCCCACTGTAAGACGAGAGACAGCAACCCTCGGGGAATACAAAAAGGCTGTGAATAGTAACATTCCACTTCAAGATGGTCTTGCAAACCTCCCGGCCAGCCGCCTGACGTACAAGAAACTTTTTTGAACTGAAGGCGAAAGACTGCTTCTATCAGGACACCCCCTTGAAGAGTCGTGGCGAACTCAGTGGCAGACCTCGGACGTGAAAAACAAGCACCTTGTTATAGACCCTACTATTAAATTGCCAGGGTTCACATCTGTGCTGAACCAAGTGACTTCCGTCGCCGTCGACTGGCTGAACAACCTCAACATCCCACTATAACCTTCACCATATGAAGAAGAAGACGTATGGACATCTGGTTGATTATGAATGAAAATCAACTGTTACATATATCGGGCCACGAATAGCAGGGTCTTCCTTTACTTTGTAAACCACCAACCTTTCCCTGTTTTATCAGAGAGATATTGCTGTATTTGTCGCTCCTCATAAAGTGACCAGAATATAGTAGATATTATTTCATTGGTAGAAGCGAGGTCAATAACAACTTTAAATAAACCTCTGCAGCCAATATACATAAGACCTGTTGACTCAGTTCCTTGAATAGCCAACATCTCCGCAGTAAGTCACGCTCAGTGTTTTGCTACATTTAGTGACTTAGCAGGGGTGCCTGGATTTATGGGGTGAGGTTTGTTCAGGTATTGGCGGCGGATGAGTCTGCCCACCAGCTGCGTGGTGGATCGGATCGCGAGAGGAGAATTGAGGGAGATCTTTTTACCTCTCCAGCCGGACTCTCTTGACCCATCGAATTGCACTACAGTGGGAGGGATGGATTAAAAAGGCCACCACTTCTGAACATGGTGACCTCTTGATTCCTAACCACCCCTAATACCATTTACTTCCCTAAACTGTCACCTCTTCCTTAATAAGGCACCCCGCACAGCTTCCCCGGAGGTGACATGGACATATTTGAAAATATTTTATCAATTTCACACGAATTAAGAAAAAATGTCCCATCCCTCCACTGGCTATTGTATTCCAACTCCTTTGGCAGTGAATCACTTGAAAATGTTTTTTTATTTATTATTGGTCCGACCATCAAATTGGGAAGCTGGAGTCTTTTTTCTACGGAAAATCTATGGCCCGACGCTAGAAAATAGATCTTACAGGAAAAGATAAATCATGAACCTGAAAGCCCGGAAGATGAAGAGAATTTTGAAATTTGAATGTTATTATTTTTCTATTTTTCATATTATATTTTAGTATGACCGACAAAAAAACATCACAGAATTATAGCACACTTTCCGTATTTGGTCCCACCCCCTTGTAACATCTCTTTCTTTTACATGCGATATTTACAGACAAAGAGGGAGAGGCACACCGGCCAGCCTAATGCCTAAATAAATACATGCTTCGAAACAAACAAACCAATTTTTACTTCCCATTTTTATAAGAAGGGTCAACACCACTTCATTAATATTTATTTTTAATTAGTTCACGGTAGGTCAGTATCACGGTAGGTCGGTCTCCCAAAATCTATAAATCACAACATTACCCAATTTGCGGATGACACTAACATCATGTCTAGTTCAACTGCCGAACTCACTGCCTCAAAGCATATTCAGCAGCAAGCCGCTCTCACCGAAGAGTGGTGTAAAAGTGGAGAATATCAATTAATCCAACTAAAAGCGCCGCGACCGTTTTCTCAAAGACACGGCCGAAACGGTTTGTTTGGGGAAAAGGTCCCTTGGGAAAAGTCAATCAAGTACCTAAGTATCACGCTTGACTCAAAGCTCACCTGGAAGAAACATATCACCGAAAAATTTATATCTGCAAATAGATACCTCTCCGCACTGTACCCGATGATGGGCAAGAAAAGTCGTCTATCAACGGATAATAAACTTCTACTATACAAAACTACCATAAGACCATGTTTCACGTACGCATGTCCAATTTGGGGATATGCTACTGCAAATCACATAAAAAATTATTCCAAAACAAAACCATTAGACTCGCGCTAAATGCACCCAAGTGGAATAGAATCACTACTCTCCACAACGATTCCAACATTCCGTTGATAAACGATTTCATTGTCACTCAGGCTTCTAAATTTTACGGCGGCCTAAAAGGCCACTCAAATCCAACTATAAATACGCTCGCAAATTACAGCGAAAATGATAAATTCAAATATATGAAACCGAAGAATGTCCTACGCAAGGAATAAATTTAAACCTGCATACAGCCGCAGTATAGTTTTAGTTCTCACTTAATAAACCCATATTCATTAAAAAACATCATAAAGTATCAATCGATAATCTTATATAATTATGTTAGAGCCAATAAACTCATTGTTTAGGATTTCTGTGAACAAATAAATTCAAAGTTCAAAGAAAGGTAGGTCAGCCTTGTAAAGTTATACAATTTATCGAAATTTATAAAATATCTGTTTGAATTGTAATGCTATATTGCATTTCAGAATTCATTCAGTAATATGAATACAGCGATTCTAATAATTCCTGTTCGGTTTTTTCCAATAGTTTGTGTGTTCTGGAAATAAATTCTTTCAGTCAAATCAACGCCAGCCTGTGTCGGTGTTCATTTTAGTATTTATTGAAACAATAAGTTTTCAAACACACACACACACACACACGCGTTTTGAAATAGTATAAATAATTACCTCAATAGTAAATATTTCCATTTGGGACTCGGTTGAAAAACTCATAATTATTTTTACAGAAAATATACACATTTTTTTTTAAAAAGAAAGACAAATATTCCCTGGTTACGAATAACCTGACAATATTTGAAAATCTCCTACTACCATCACAGTAAGCGGAAGATGTTGCTTGTGTCGTAACGGAGGACTTAGCCAGACGAGGAATTGAACTCACGACGCCTGGGTGAGACCCAAACGCGATGCCAACTCAGCCACTGACCGGTCATATAGATTCATAAAAACGGAAATAAAATATTTGCATATGCGGAAATTTTTGACTTCATTAAAGCAAAAAGCCTAAATATTGAAAGAGAAATATATATGTAGAATTTATAAATCGTTATTTAAAAGTGAATAAATAATCCATCTCATAAAAACACCATGTTATGTTGGTACAATTGAATTTGGAACATCTGACGTCATATGCGCATTCTGTGTTTGGATTAGTAAAGACATTTTTTTTTGTTTTTTAAATATGTATATTTCTAGTTTTGGCGAAATTTCAACTTAATTTGGGTGAATTTAAGCTCTATAAATGTTGTTCAGTATAAAAAAAAAACTATTATTATTGAAAGAAATGAGAGTGTTCATGAGCAAACCAATTATCAATACGGATATTATGATAATGTTAATGCTCAATACTATTATTATACTTAGAATTATAGTTTCTAAAAAGGTACATCATTTTCTTACTGATGTTCAGTTATGGTTTACTATGAATAGAATATAAAATTATGTACGGTAAAGCTCATTCTTGTTTTAATATTTGACATTCAAACCTCAAAACTGATCAAAACCGACCGGCCATAGATTTGGAGCGTTTTGGCAGGCTTTGAAAAATTTTAACTTTGAAAATTATTTTAACTGTGAAAACTAACTATAGAAACAAAAAAACGAAATATACTAATATTTAACTTTGAACATTATTATTAATAATTTATTTTTTTTAAATTGGACTGGAGTTTCTTATTGCATCTCAACATATTATATATGGAAGTGATGGTAGAATGCTGTAGATGCCGTGATGACTTGATGACTTCAAACGGTGTGGAAGATCTACAGTCCCCCGTGTCTACGATGACTGAAGTGTGACAAACGCACAAAAAATTGACAATTGAATAAACGAAGCTAGCAGTCCACAGAGGAGTTCTGATACCAGCCCTGATGCATAAAGTAAGGAGTGGAGCTGGCAGAGGAAGAATAAAAGTAGGCTGTATTGTAGAAATGAAGTCCCTAGACAAAAACAAGTATGAGATTCAGAAAGAACGGAAAGAGAATGTAAGCGCAATTAATAAGATTGACGATCATATGGTTTCGGCGTGTAGAACGGATGAGCAAAGAAAGGAGTGTAAGGAAATAAGAATGGTAAAAGTGGTCAGGGACTCCTGGACTCGTAAGACATAAGACAATCAAATACTTGAGTCGTTTACAGCTGATTCAAAGCTAGTAAGTGGTGTGGCGTGTAAATAGCTACATCAAATAGTGAGCTTTATTCCCTGATAAAAAAACAATAAATTAAGAATGAAGATTCTCTCTCTGGCTCAACTGCAATAAATGCATCAAATACAATGAAACTACCACTAACCTGATCAGCGATCTCATCTGCCAGTCCAGAAGGTCCACTTCTCAAGGTTTGATCGATTTTTTATTATGAGAGTTCACAGCACAGATAATATTTGAATGAGAGCAAACTCTTCTTTCCATTACTTGTAGTACAATACTAAATCAAGTTTGCCCAATTTTATGCTGACCGCCGATCTTTCGCAAATATGCAAAAGGGGAACGTCACTGCCCTCTGTTGTGCATTCAGAGAACGCTAACTCGATTAGGGCAGATTCCAATGCACAGAGCCAGACAGCCAACATCGCTTCCCAGAGAGAGAATATGTAGTGAAATGTTATTTATAAAAAGATATAAAAAGATATAACAATTCTAAAAATATTGAATTTGAATCTACTCTACATAAATAAATAAAATATTGGCTCAACCATATTATTTATTTATGTAGATTAAAACAGTTTTTTAGCAAAGGCGAGCCATTGATATCATGTACAAATCAATTAATGCATCATTACCTGTTTGTGCTCTTTTGTGGCAAAAAATTCTACTGCAACATATATCCGACTTTCCGTTATACGGCAGTGGTGGATCATGTGCACAGTACACGATTCACACAAAATATAGGAATAATAGTCCCAATATCACAAAATAAATATGGTCAACGAACCCTTGAATACATTGCACCATTTATATTTAAAAAATTGCCGTACGAATTTAAAAACAATTGCTCTATGATGAAATTCTCACGGATTGGGTTTTGGATAGTAACCTTGTTTATTGATGGTAACAAAGATGACGGTCTCCTTGGTTGTATAGCTCCTCGATATCTGCTGTATTTACGCTGTTTTGCTCTTTCTTACATTGTCTATTGAACAAATATGATGTCTCCTTGATTATATATCTCGTTGATAGATGCGGGTACATTTAAAATTATTTAATTGCTACTATTATATTAAGTCTATCCTCACTGCAACAAAACTGTACTACTGTTTTTTTTATTTTTTTTTATTTCTCAATTTGTTTAATACTTGCTGATATTTTGAATTTTTTATAACATTATTTAAAACGGTATTATGTAATCGGACTCTAGTATCTCTATAACAAAACTAATATGCTGTTTTCATTTTTTTCTTTTTAAATATTTTTTTCCAACTTGTATACATTGATCACAACATGCATGCACCCCTATATTTTATTATATTTTGACAGCAAACTAACTTTTATTCCCCATATTAATGAAATAACTAATAAGGCCATGAAATGCTTGGGATTTATTTTGAGAACAGTCAAAGATTTAAAATTAATTAACTCCTTTAAATTACTGTTCACTGGATTGGTGAGAAGCAATTTGGAGTATAATTCGACAATCTGGGCTCCATTTTATAAGATTCACCAACAAAAAATTGAGAGAGTGCAGCATAAATTTCATTTATTTATTTATTACAAGTTAGGTATTCCAATCGAAAATCTTAATTATACATTTTTAATGAACCTACTTAACCTAACTGATTTATCATCTAGGCGCACAGTCAGCGATTTAGTATGTCTCAAAATAGCAAATAGCAGATTGGACGCCCTGGATTTAACGAGCCTTATTACCCTGCATGTACCCAGCCGTAACACGAGACAGACGGCTCTGTATAACAATCCAGCGTCTTCAAATAATTATTTCGAGAACTCTCCTATTCAAAGATTGCACAGATTTGGTAATGAGTTCAGTTCAATTGATGTTTACCGTTACAACACTGTGTCCAAGCTAAAAATCAGTTTATTTGAATGTTTTTATTAAATTTATTGAGTTTTTTTTTTTCATGTGCATCGTTTTTTATTGCAATTTTTATTATGTTATATTTCTGCAAAATACCCAATCAGGTATAATAAAGGTTTACTGTTTTATAAACACGCATATTATAAACTGTTCATATTTTACAAGGTCATAGTAATTATAATTCTACTGCCTTTATTACCCACCTATTGCGCTGAAACTAGCTACTTAAATAGTATCTACCTTCTTTTATACTTACGTTATGCCCTAAACTAATTCTTATACTCTTTTGTACAACCTGCTGTTATAATGTAACCACAGGTTAAACTATTATTCATTGTGATAATTACGCTTTAACTACATACTGTTATATTGTATCTACTTACTTCTTTTACACCTATTTATTATTTTATGTGTACATTATTGTATTCCCTTGTAAAACTATGTGATAAATGTATCAACATGTAAAAGCCTTTTAGGCGTGAATAAATAAATAAATAAATAAATATTGTCCTAATTTTGCGCTACAATTGTATTATGATTGTTATTTATTGTTGTATTATAATAATATTGTTGAACTAAACTCCTGCTGATAAGCTACTTGCGGTGGCTTAGCAGGTACAAGTTTCCAATGTTAACACATTGGTTGCGGTGTGCACATATTTGTGCGTTTCAGAAACCTTGTGTTGCGGCGGGGTGCACATTTTTGTGCATTTCCGTGGCCTTCAATTTCATGTACAAAAAACACGTTTTAAACTTGTAATTTCTTCTATAATATTGGCTTTGCGGTGTAGCGGATAGGTGTCACTATAATACATGCACCATTATGGACTCTTCACTGGTTCAAAACATTGCTAAAAGTCATCAATATTTTCAAAGAGGAATTGTAAATTAATTTTAAACATAAGACGACGGACGGCAGTTTTTTTTTCTTTGTCAAAAAATTAAATAAAATACAAAGATCATTGACTTTTTCTTTAGTCATTAGCTGATACTTATGACGCAATAGACTCAAGTGGGGAAGCCCCAATATCATTTTTTATTCGCAGCTGTTCGCGATTTCAGCGCTTGTTAAACTGTGCTGTTATTTGACATTTTTTTTACTATTGTGATTTGTGGACTTAATATGAATATTTTTTTTACAAATAATTTGATAATAGTTTTTTTTTTGTATTGATACCAACTCCACAGTGTGAAGTTTGCTTACATACATCCGGGTGCGGGACTGCGATCTAATCCCGCCCGCCGCAAGTGACAGTTTTTTTAACAAACATCGCCGTAACTAATGTATTCATTAATATTATACAATAAAAAAATAATACTGCAAATAAATGATAATTGATTAACGCAAACTAACAAAACGCTGTGCTATAAATATCACGAATATTTAATAAAATTGATACGCACAACACACGTAGGTAAGTATTTATACACAACTTAAAAAAAAAACGGTATAGAATATATAGTTTTGATATTGCGTAGGTACATGATGAATTGATGCGTGAGTAGTTACGGATAACCCCATTTGAAAGGTCATTTAAAAATAGCATCGATCGCCAAATAAAACAGAAAAATCACATATTACATCAAACATTATTAAAAATATACGTAGTTTAATAAAAAATTATTGAACCACTAATGCCCAGATTCAAAACCGATGCAAGAAGTGTAATGAACAAGACTAACAAAGAGACATTTGATAGATTAGTTAAAAGCGAGTTTATGACATGGAAGACACCAATCGAACCACGTAACCTTTCAGTTACCGTGGTACGAATCCAGAGGTGGCGGGTTTAAATCCCGGCGTGCACAATTAAATGTTATTTGATTAAACAATATGTAGTATATTTGTTATACGTTTCAGGTGGTGGATCTTTTTTTTTTATACTAATACCGTACAAGAGTCCCAACTGCTCCCAACCGTCTGGATCCAGTGAGACTATGTCATTCCCAATTGGGAAACGTTTTGAGGCTGAAGGTATTGGGGAGGGGAAGGAGAAAGGAAGAGGAAGGTGGGGAAATACATGTCTATTCAGATCTGGTCACCAAACACGGCTAAAAGCCATTTCAAGCAACGTTTCAACTCTGAATGGTGGTCTTTCACCAGGGCGATACTGAGAGTATCTTTCATTCTGGATTATATTATTTTTTAATTAATTAATTGTGAAACAACACAAATTAACGGGATTTGAACCGGCGACCTTCGGATTCGTAGTCGAGAGCATTACCCCTCGACCACGGAGGCCGTCAAATCTTATGATTCTAGCACCATAATACCATTTGATGTCTATTATTGTAACATTATTCTAAAAATATAATATAATAACGGATCCATAGGGTGAGGTTTGTCCAGATTATTGGGGGATTCCAACTTTACTTATTTGGGCGGTCCGCCTGATTGTCAAATTGTTTTTAACAGACCGAACGTTGGTATACTGACTCTGTTCTACCGGTATTTCAATGGAGCTTGGTCGAAGGAACCATCAACATCGATCCCCAGTGCACCGGATGGACACGAGCGGAATAGATGTACGTCGGCTCTCACATCGTCAGGTGACAGTCGACCTCGACCTCTTCAAGACCCGCATTTACCTACAGCCCCTACCTTGACCCGCCTCACAACGCTGCCCAGCCGAATGGTAATATAGTTCCACTTTCTTTAAATAGCTATTTCCATTTATTTAATGTACATTTCATAAGCATTGAAAAATTACACACAGCCTACCTTTGATCATAGAGCAATGCACGCCACTGGTTATGCTACTGTATTGTTCCTTACATAAGAGATTACCTAAAAAAAAATTTAAAATTCCCAGAAAATAAAATGACTTTAAAACAGCTATCTTTCCTATCTCTACAACATTAATAAAATAATTGATGGTGCTATAATTGGGGGCAGTTGAGACTCTTATGTGGTATTCACGTGAATAATAAAATCATCGCCTACATTAAAAACGCTAAATCAGACATTAATCCTACTGCCATCGGCAAAATTTTGATAAATTTCTCACACGTTTCAAATAATGCCGAGTTGTACAAAAAATGTAAGCAACGTGTTTAGATTTTTTTTTAATAGCACGAAATCACGATTTAAAGTTGAAATATTTTAAAATTATTTTTAATCTTTCAAAAACTGTCTATTTAATGTGGAATTTATAAAAATATTCGTTTAGTTGTGCTACATCGTCTCTACAAAGACTTTTAGTATGAAGGCGCTACTATCAGTGCTGGTTTTAGGAATATTTGTGATTTTGGCACAGGTAAATGCTGTTTTCAATCTCTTATCTCCTCGATAAGTTGCCTCCTGTCAGGCACAGCCTCTGTAGTTGCTTCTCACAACTTAGCCTGGAGCAGCCCACTGAACGTCTTCCCTCTGCCAGTATTTTATGCGGAAGTCCGTCCTTTCCGATTACATACCATCGCCATTCAGAAGCTAAGCGTTACTTGTGATGGGTTTTGCCGTGTTTAGGGTTCAGATCTGAATAGCCAAGTACCTCCCCCACCTTCCTCTTCACCATCTCCTTGCCCTCCCTACTGCTTTCAGCCTCACAACGTACCCCAATTGGAGTTGCCATAGTCGGACTGACTCCTGATTGTTGGGACTTTTTTTCGGTATTCACCTAAATCAAAATGAATTTAGCAAATCGACTGCTCCAAGGAAGAACGTAGTAATACATTCTGACTAATTTTGCAGGAGAACCATTTCAATGTTTAACATCTTCTCCCACTGGCGTCAGAGTTAATATAAGGAAAAGGTAACATGACACACATTTTGGCACCAGCTTAGTCCACAGCCGTCCACGTTTGTTTCGCGTGATTTTGTAAACAAATTATAAAACGTTTATAAAATGTCTAACTAACTAACAAACCATCACGCCGTTTCCCCGCAGGGGTGGACAGAGAGGATGGACCGCCAAACAACTCGATCTTGGTATACACTTCTTGCTTCATTCACTTTCATGCAACGTCTCATACATTCTCTTCTGTTATTCCGACTTCTGACATGGCCCGACTCAAGTATTTGATTCACTTGATCGTGCCATGTCTTCCTCGGTCGTCCCCGGTTTTTTTTTCCATTCACATTCGCGTCATATTTTCTCCTTGCACTCCTTTCTTCGTTCGTTCGCTCTACATACCCAAACATAAAATGTCTACTCTAATAAAATATTTGGTTTTATAAACAAGCCGAACCCTTTTATTTAGATGCCGTTTTAATTAAATTGGCGGCACGCTTAGCTCCTCCACTCCACCCCCCGCCCCTGTTATTTTGGTTTCTTCCCTTGCGTGTTAAGGATCTCTATGTATTATTTGCTCTTTGTCTTGTTCATATTATTAAATTAGCATATTTTTGAGTTAGTGCTGTCTTTCCTTTGAGCAGTCAAAATGATCAAAGATAAAAAGATATAGAGAAAAGAGGCGATATCATATATTAATATGAAAAACAACATATTCATCACTCTGTGCATCTACCGGTGGGATTTGTCTTCCTTCGCAAATGTTTTTGACTGGCTGCGGTCTCTCGCCATCCCTTCCGGTCGTCAGTCCTCCCGCCACAGTCCACTACCACATATTCATCTCTTCCTGAGTCCTACTCTGGGCACTGCTCCCACTCCCCCACTCGCACACTGTAGATCCTCTCATCTGGCACTCTTTGTACAGACATGCTCAACCTATCGCAGTCTTTGAGACCTACAGAAACTTACAGTTACTCATGCGCTATAAGATTTTCCATGAATCAACATTTTAATATAATTTTGTTGTTTTTCTTTTTGCTCGTGTTTAAAGGGAGACCAACCTAACGATGAGGTGTTTCTTCTTGGAGGACAGAACATTAGCATACCTCGAGGGTGCCTGGAGAAGCTTTCAGAACTCTGGATGACCTTAGCAGGTGCGTCTTCACTACAGCAATTGCCGCTAGATTTGCCGCAAGTTCCTCAACAAATTTCTCTGCGAGATTTACAACAAAGTTCTCCAAATATTTCACAACTGCCATCGCAGAATCCAAAACAAGTTCAATGTAACGACCCGGAACTATTTTCTCATCAACTTTCACATAATTACTCTAAATCATCTCCAAATGCTGAACTTCATAAAATAAAACAAGTCCCAGACGCGCCAATACAGCAATCTGAAATAGATTATGTTTTTGGACCAGAGTCTGATGTACTTAAAATAATTAACAACGAAACGGAGGCAACAACAAAACACAATCAGAAATTAAAAGAAAATATTTCGGAGTCGTCTAAGCAAGTCCGCCTACCAAAATCGTCATCTTCAAACCCCGGTAAAGAATTTGAGAAGTCTACCGGAAAGTCAAAAGAGTCGTTTAATCACGATGAGCCTTTGTCGTTCCTAGAGGAAGTCAATGAGGATGATGTTAATGTTTTAGGTATTATAAAAAATAGTGAAAATAAAACAGCTGAAGATGACTTTGACAATGGAGACGACCCTGAGGCCTTTGAAGAACTCGAAGCTGATGATGAAGAAGAAAATGGCGAATTTGGAGAAGGTGAGGAGGATAGTGATGATAGGATCATGCCACAACAGCATTTAAAGTATTGTATTCGTTTGCCCAAGTCGAATCCCCCTGGAATGTTCTGCCCCGCACCTCGCGCTGGACCGCCACACCATCGCAAGAAATGTAAGCATTGTAAGCCGAGACCTCCACCCGTGATACTGCCACCGAATTCCACTGTAGCTCCACCTTCGTCCAACTCCTCTGTAACTGAACTTCCACCGACAACCCCTCTCGAAGCTCGACCTGCAAATTCAACTGTGACTCATCAGACACTTACGAACCCTCCCGTGACTCAATCCTCAATTACGATTCTTCCAGCAACCCAACCGCCATCAACAAATTCCTCTGTAACAGAACCTCTACCCATGAATTCCACAGTTACACATCCTCCACTCACGAATTCCTCTGTAACTCAATCTCCAATCACGAACTCCACTGCAACTCAAATCCCACCAACGAATTCCTCCGTAACACAACCACCAGCCACAAATTCCACCGTTACGCAACATCCACTCACGAATTCCCCCATAACTCAATCCCCAATCACGATTCTTCCAGCAACCCAACCTCCATCAACAAATTCCTCTGTAACAGAACCTCTTCCCACGAATTCCACCGTTACACATCCTCCACTCACGAATTCCTCTGTAACTCAATCTCCAACCACAAATTCCACCGTTACACAACCTCCAGTCACAAATTCCTCCGTAACTCAATCCCCAATCACGATTCATCCAGCAACCCAACCTCCATCAACAAATTCATCTGTAACAGAACCTCTACCCACGAATTCCACCGTTACATATCCTCCACTCACAAATTCCTCTGTAACTCAATCTCCAACCACAAATTCCACCGTTACACAACCTCCACTCACAAATTCCTCCGTAACTCAATCTCCAATCACGATTCATCCAACAACCCAACCTCCATCAACAAATTCATCTGTAACAGAACCTCTACCCACGAATTCCACCGTTACACATCCTCCACTCACGAATTCCTCTGTAACTCAATCTCCAACCACAAATTCCACCGTTACACAACCTCCACTCACGAATTCCTCCCTAACTCAATCCCAAAGCACGAATCATCCAGCAACGCAACCTCCACCAACAAATTCGTCTGCAACGCAACCTTCACCCACGAACTCCACTGCAACTCAAATCCCACCCACAAATTCCTCCGTAACACAACCACCAACCACAAATTCTATTGCAACTGAACTTCCGCCAACGACCCCTATTGACACCCAACCTGCAAATTTCTCTGTAACTCATCTACCACTCACGAACCCCCCTGAAACACAACTTCCTTGTACCACAGCTCCACCTACCAGACCACGACCAAACAAACTTCCACCCTGTCCTCCACCCCCGCCACCACCACCCAAGAAACCCTGCAAACCACACCGCATTCCACCGCGTTGCAAACTCCCCGCGATTGCTCCACCGCCAATATCTCCCTGTTACCCCCCACATCCTCGCTACCCTCCACACCTACCTTACCCTCTTACCTACCCTCGACGACTTCCTCCCCGCAGACCCTCCAGAATCTGCTATTATTACCACCCAGAGTGCGAGGATTACAGTCACTTTTAAACATCCATGTATGGAAGTTTTGGGCATATTGCCTGTTTTTGTACTAAAATAAAAATACATAAATAAAATAAGTAAATACCCACCCCATTCAACAATAAGTATCATTAATAAATTATTTTATTTTTTGTATGATGTAATTCTTATTTATTTAGACTTAAGCGAAGATTTGTGATATTGTATATTTGGTTTATAAAAAAATTGTAATGAATACCTTCTATCAATACTAGCCATGGGTCTTGCTTTATTTTGTTAAAAGCGGGAGTCACGGTACCAGCTCAATATTTTCGTACGACTCAATTGGATGACGGCTTGTTGAAGAGCCCGCACATATTAAAAGCCTACTCGCAGTTCATGAGCTCATACCCCAGTTCATACGACGCCCAGCTCCTACGGATCCCAGTTCCCAGCGTATGGCGTAGGCACAAAACGTCCAGATGCCAGACTGTCAGGCGCCGTTCACGTGCTGTACAGTGCCCACACACGTTCAAAGCGGTAATTATTCTTATCCTTACACACGAATGTGTGAACCCTTAAAAACAACTGCTTTAGAATGCGTCATTGCGCCAAATAAAAATTACGTGTCCCACAAAATTTTGCCTTGTAGAAGTTAGACACGTATACGATGATTTTATATAAACAAATCAGAACAAAGGACCTTATTTAAAGATGCATAATCGTAGAAATGCGTAAGAATATTATCAAACATCTGAGATATGTTTATCTTTTTAGATAAATACACAATATTTCTTAAATGGTTCCAAAGTTTGTCAAAAAGAGTCACAGTTCAATCTAGCCGTCGCACGGTTTACAAGGAGTCGTACGCTCACGGCTCATCAAATTGAGCCGGCACAAATGATCGGTTCGTTCATGAACGGCTCATCGCTAATTAATAATAATAAGTGTTAATTCCTTGTATGTGGGGAGGTCAGTGCAGTCCCACCCATTCCATACAATAGCATACGTACAATATAAAAATATACAAAATATGTACAAAAGTAAAAAAAAAAGAAATTATCGTAAGATTGTGGCGAATAATACATGACAAATAAAACAAAAGCAAAAAATCAAAAAATAAGTACACGAAAATAAAGCCTTTAGGGTGCTGGAGCATTTAAATTGTGAGTGGCCAATCTCTTTCTCCAGTATACGTCGATTCTGGAGGCTGGACTGAGGCGGCCTCCATAATGAGGATATTTCCGGAGCTGTTTATTCTTTCCTTCATTCCAGCCACCCTGGATCTTATAAGGGCTACAATACCGGAAACTCGCTCCTCCGTGAACATACTGGAAGCGCTGCAGTATCTGGGGAGGCCAAACATTATTGTACTGTTCACGAAGACTTTCCATACTACTCTTTTTATAGTTTGCCCAGAGTTCGCACGTGTTCAACGTTGCGCTGAAGGCAAGGAAGAGAGTCCTTTTCACATCGGTACTGCAAAAGCGAAATCTTCTGCTGAGCATGTTCGATTTTACGCTGTGAGCTCGTCTTTGCCTATCAATATCATCATGATCCATCAGATTACTGGAGATTATGTGTCGTAGGTATTTACTTCCTTCAACTTTTACTTTTACGTATTTTCTGTCTTACCCATAGATAATAGAAACTGGGGAGATGTGCCATGAAACCGCGCGGACAAAAGTATTGCGAATATCGTCCACTCATAGAGGAGATCGAGGCTAGTTGACCCACTTTTCTTACGTCGACTTATCTTTCTTATTTTACAATATCTATGAACACATTCATATTAAAGCGTACGTAAGCGTAACGTATCCTTGCATGCACGGACCAGCACCGGCCGAGATTGCGGGCTGGTAACGTCCCCCCCCCCACCACCACCATAAGGGGGTAGAATGAAGAGTAGAATAAGTAGAGTACCCCCCTGCCTGGCACGGGTGGTGCTTTCATTGTTTTTCTTCTACAAGAACTAAGCTTCCCGCACTGTTCACTGTGCCACCCCCAACGTAGCAATATCAGTAAGAGGGAGGGTTTCCTTCGGCCTTGATCTCCATTCTCTCGTGGTCCTGTCGGCTGGAGCGAGTTACATAGTCCCCAGGGTTCTTTGGAAGTCTCTTCTCCACCATCCCATCATCTTAACAAGGGCCACGACCAGTCACTGTGCGGCGGGGATCTCGTGAAGGGTTAGAGGGACCAACCTCCCATCCCTCTGCTTGCTGTCCTCATTGGAACTGCATGTGACTTGCCAGAAGCTGTATATTCTCTTATTGTGAACGTACAAACGTTCCTATGAGAATGTAAGTGATTTTTTTCTGGATTCTATTGTCCTCTTCTAGTGTATGTTACACTGCATAACTATTGTTTCTCCAGTAGCTCCAAGAACAGGAACTAACTGCTTTGGATGAGAACACCTAAATGTTTTGATGTTCATATACATCTATGTAGTGTCGTATAAGGACAGTCGAAGACCCTCGACTGTGCCGTTCCTACACTGTACTGTTCTGCACTGCGCGGTGCTGGTAGATGTGAATAGACCTTCCGGTCACGGTTTCTATTATCTATAGTATAATACAGGGAAAGGGAATTACCAGAAATGATAAAGATTGTAATATTCAGGTAAAGTTTGTTTTAATCGTTATAAGAATCAGGTAATCACGAGTAGTCTCCATTATCACCGTCGTATTGGTGGTCCGCGGGATCGGGCTTCTTGGTGGCCAGCACGGCGAGCAGCTTCTGGATCTCGATGGGCACGGGCGGGGGGGTGGGGATGTGGTCGCCCACCGGACGGAAACCGTTCTCGTCGGCCGTGTAGGACAGCCGGATGAGCTTGCCCTCGGGCGACACGTACTGAACCTGTCCCTGCTGCAGTTGGGTCTCGTAGCCCGGCTCGTTGGCGTGCTTGATGATGCCCTGCTCCTCTTGGTATATTCCGTTAGCTGGAACAAACAATAACAAATTATTTAACAAGTCGGAGACGCTCGAGGAAGACATGGCACGATCCATTGAATCAAATATTCAATTATATAAAGAAGAATGTTCGGGTTAAGGGGTAGGGGTAGGGGTAGAGGTAGGGGTAACACATGAAATTCTCAAGACTTTACTCCAAACTATTCACAACTTCACAAATGTAACTCCGTTTCCTAAAATTGTGTGAAGGAGATTATTAAAACATGTGCAACAACGAACATTCCATAACTAAAACAGGAGTGTTCCAACGTGGCATACCAGGCACACTGTGCTTCTTCACGTAAAATCCAACAACACTAATGCAGCAAAGAACTCACCAATTAATTACTCGCGCGAACACAACGTATATCCACTACGAAAAATTACTACACAGTTTTTTTATGAATCTCTAATAATATGTTAGTTGACAAATTAATTAGTTTTTTTTAACGTGATGTGTCCAAATTAATATAAAACTACAATTTATTTTCATAAAACTTTTATTCATAGTCAGTTATCATTCACGAGCAAATAATTCTTTATTTCATCATTCCTCTACACGTCTCCACATCATCTCTCCCCATAATTTTATCATGTACCTACTGATCTCTCCATAAGCTTTTCAGATACGTCTCGAATTCCAAGCTATTGTTATGTTAAACTAGACCGGACGTCAATCTAGACCATTTTATTATGGTAACTTTAAAAATCAGTATACCATCTCACAATTATAAATACCCTAATAAAACTATCCCCAACAGCAATTCCCAAAATCAATTCTAAATATTCATCGGTCATTGTTTAACCCGGAGGATCCGTCCAACTACATATGTAGTTGAAAGAAAATTGTCCTACAAGCCGACCCACTACAATAGCAGTATGGAGAATTCGTCGTATTCATCTCCAAATATTCAGTTAATTGACTAATAAATGTTTGAAGTAAAGGCTTCATACTATAAAACCAAATGTTTTCTACCATGGAATACCGTGATAAAATCAATTCTACCGTGATAAAATCAATTCTAAATATTCATTGGTCATTGTTTAACCCGGAGGATCCATCCAACTACATATGTAGTTGAAAGAAAATTGTCCTGCAAGCCGACCCACTACAATAGCAGTATAGAGAATTCGTCGTATTCATCTCCAAATATTCAGTTAATTGACTAATAAATGTTCGAAGTAAAAGCTTCATACTATAAAACCGAATGTTGTCTACCATGGAAGGCAAAGAGTGATAAAATCAATTCTAAATATTCATCGGTCATTATTTAACCCGGAGGATCCGTCCAACTACATATGTAGTTGAAAGAAAATTGTCCTGCAAGCCGACCCACTACAATAGCAGTATGGAGAATTCGTCGTATTCATCTCCAAATATTCAGTTAATTGACTAATAAATGTTCGAAGTAAAAGCTTCATACTATAAAACCGAATGTTTTCTAGCATGGAAGGCAAAGAGTGATACCTTTTTACTTACAGTAATTTTTTAATTAAATTTTGAAATCTCTGTGAAACTTTCAAATCTCATTGAACTTTTTTGGCCAACGCATAAATCGTGATGCGCGTCGATGTGTTCGTGTGGCCCCGTTGCCAGGCCTTTATCGGCTTTATGAGAACCGTGCAGATTATACTTGAAACTTCCGATTACATAAAACACAATCAGAGACTAAAATTCTAAAATTAAATTTTAATACAAAATAATTCAACATTTAAAAATGCGATAAAACAAAAATTGTAACTGAAAACCTGTTTGGTGGAGCTAGATAATTTTTTAAAGAAAGAGCCAACATTTCAGAAATTCGTGCAGTTCCAGGCAACCAATTCATTAAAATCCTTCCCGGTGCCAAAATATAATGTTTTTTGTCACGTCTTCTAAATTGTAAACTAATTTATTGTTCTCGAGTATGCAAGACCATTTTAATGTCCGCCAGCTCTCTAAATGTGTCAGTGCAATTCCTTGTAAGTTTGCTTTATTTATTTTATTTATTTATTTATTTTTTT
The DNA here is from genome assembly GCA_022606495.2 of Halesus radiatus. Taxonomy (NCBI): domain Eukaryota; kingdom Metazoa; phylum Arthropoda; class Insecta; order Trichoptera; family Limnephilidae; genus Halesus; species Halesus radiatus. Next base: position 187,712 of record JAHDVE020002284.1, on the reverse strand, counting down.
TATTATTATTATTATTATTTTTTTTTTATTTATTTATTTATTATTTTTTTTATTTTTATTTTTTTTTTTTATTTATTTATTCATTTTTTGAAACATACATTCACACAAATAAGGTACAATGATTATAAACATTTTGTTGTTGTTTTTTTTTTTTTTAACATTAAATTATAAATACATCTGAACAACCTATGAGTAATGTATATAAAACAAAAAATCCCACATAGGCAAGGCCATCTTTAAAAACCATATCTTATATTTATTATGAATATAGGTATTTTTTTAAATATTCTTGACAAATATTTATGCTTTATGATTACTTCAAACGATTGGTATTCACTTTGTGGCGTCATTATTAGTTAATTAATAATAATAATAATAATAATTGATATCTACATGTTTCGAAAGCAATGTTTTCATCGTCAAGAATATGTTAATAATAAAAAATAATTTTATGTGTAGACAAATGATAAAAATAAGGACACAAATTATTGTGTCATTGCTTAACCCCGAGGATCCGTCCAACTACATATGTAGTTGAAAGAAAATTGTCCTACAAGCCGACCCACTACAATAGCAGTATGGAGAATTATCGGTCATTGTTTAATTGTAATTTGTCTGTTCTTAAATTAGTAAGAACAGACAAATTACAAACCTAAATAAAATTTGTACAAAGTGGGTAAGTAATTAATTTACGTTAGAAATTAAAAAATAAATTATTTTTATTATTAATATTAATACGAGAATAAATTTAAGAGTAACTATTTTTAAAAGCTATTTGATTATTTATTAAATTTAATTCAATATCAACGCATTCTACAATTTCAAATTTTTCTTTTTTTTTTTACATGAATACCGCACAAGAGTCCCAACTGCTCCCAACCATCTGGAGCTAGTGAGACTATGGCATCCCCAATTGGCGAATGTTGTGAGGCTGAAGGTATTGGGGAGGGGAAGGAGAAGGAGATGAGGAAGGTGGGAAATACCTCGCTATTCAGATCTGGTCACCAAACACGGCTAAAAGCCATTTCAAGCGACGTTTCTATTCTGAATGGTGGTCTTTCACCAGGGCGACACTGAGAGTATCTTCCACTCTGGAACGTGCCCAAATATACTATATATTAGTTAATATACTATATATTAATTTACTTGCGCACGCGGATTTGAACCCGCGACCTTCGGATTCGTAGTCGAGAGCCTTACCCCTCGACCATGGAGGCCGTCATTGTAAATCGATTGTAACTAACTAACCATCACGCCGTTTGACCGCAGGGATAGACAGAAAGGACGGACCGCCAAACAACTCGATCTTGGCATACACTTCTTTCTTCATTCACATTCATACATTCTCTTCCGTTATTTCGACTTCTGACATGGCCGAACTCAAGTATTTGATTCACTTGATCGTGCCATGTCTTCTTCGGACGTCCCGGCTTCTTCTTCCATTCACATTCGCGTCATATATTCTCCTTACACTCCTTTTTTCGTAAAATAATTTCTTTTTTGATTTCTAATATAAATTAATTACTTACTTACCTTAATCATTTTTTGTTTATTTTTTATAATTTGTCTATTCTTACATTATTGTGTTCTTATTTTTATCATTTGTCTTTCCTTGACATTATTTTTTAATATTCATGTATTCCTGACGATGAAAGCAACGCTTTCGAAACATGTAGATATCCATGTTTATTTATAAAGTGGTGAATACCAAGTATATTTATAAATTTATTTATACTTAAGTTTGTTACGTATGTTTTTTTATTATTTTTATTCTTCGATTCTTTACTAAAAAATCGAAAAACATCGATTTTTTGGATTTTTTTAAAAAATGTCGATAAGGACATAGAAAATAAAGCAAATCTAAAATTTCGCTTCAATCGGACTGATGATGCCTCAGAAAACGAACCTAAAGTAAAAAAAATCGAAGAACTCATAAAAACATCACTAACCTTTCCAGTTGTCAAAAACAAACCACTAATCCAAAATGGCTGATAATGCTAACATATGATAAACATACGTGTATCAACATAACACAAAAATAAATCGATAATTGAATGTACACAACCCGCGGAATTTCAAAATTCACATCTTCTTTTGAACACACCTCGTATATATATATATATATATATATCCTTAAATGTTAATTTTGAGTTTTGAATACCAAACTCCCGTTAGAAAAACTACAAAAAAGTAGTTTATCGGGACTTTCTTTACTTTTTTTTGTAAAGTGTAAATAAAAAAATAAAAATAAATAAATAGAAAATGTTATTGCTAAATTTGTTCGTAAGGCATTAATATTTAGTTATTGTATTTCGTGAAGGCTGTCTATTCTATCTATGTACATACTGTGATGTGTTTTGCACGTGTGTCACTATTGTAATTTGAATTTTAAAACCATATATATAAAAACCCAAAAAGGGCGTGTACAATATGATAAATAAAAATATAATATTTTTATAAGTTCCTTGAAGGACTTTATTTGATTTCATATTCCGTATACACCCGCCAACAAACAAAACATTTAAAAGTGTTTCTAAAATATTTAAATTAGAGCCATTTGAAAATTATGTCAAAAATTGATTTTGCGTTCATTGGAGAAATGATTCATTTTTAAAAAATAAAGAAAAATTCTCCAAACATTATAGATCTGTAGATCTTCCATACTGTTAGAAACGAACACCGCATCGTTAGCATACAACGGGAAACATGTTTTCAGATTGCTCGTTTTTGCGCCTAAGCCCTCCTCTTTCAACTATTGCTTTATAATTACCTGTCTGGTACAAGTAACGGTAGTTCTTGTCCTTCTCGATGCCGACAACCTTCTGCTCGGCTTTCAGAATCTGGATCTGCTCGAACTTCTCCTCTTTTGGTGGCGGGGCGGCCGGGAGCGCCAGCCCCAAGGCAAGGAAGGACGCCAGTACTATCTGAAAATAAGAATAACCAACACATATTATTTATATATATATATATATAAAGTGTATTTATTTATTTAAATTAAATACAACATTAGGAATGTGTTTTCCATTTTGAAAATATTCTACCCAAACAAACCTTAATCTTTTGTACATGTAATCTATGGCTAACCAGAGTGGTATATCTATGGGCTAACTTTAATACAATGTTTTTCATTATAATTTTAATTCATTGAAACTACCCTCTAAAACTTCCCGGCACTAATATGAACAAACTATGCTATTTTCAGCGAGACAGGTCGAGTAATTTTCGAAAAAAATAAAGTGCAAAATCTCCTACTAATGAACCTTTTTTTCCGATTTTGCGGTATGGTTCATTGTGGCAAATTATTTTTTTTTATAATATGATAGAAAAACATTATTAAAATTTTGCCCGAGCTTTTCAAAATACAATAAGCCTCCCGATTTGACGATGTTTTTTGCGTAAATTGAAAGCGACAATTTCGACCTTTTCACCCCCTGCATAAGGAGTGCGCGATTTCGTTCCGAGGCGGAATTTACGAATAAAAATTAAAAGTCACACTTCTACTGATTCTGTGTTCGGTGTTTGGATAGTATCCCATAACCGACTGAATAATATTGTCCTAGTTAACATCACCTTTAACCTTTCCGTCCACAACCAGTTTCAGGTGACTAACTTACCACGCGGTAACCTTGACACCATATCTTCACCGAGTGTTACGTCAAAAAAAGAAAGCCAACACATAAATTAAGTTACTTTTAATATTTGTTTGTGAATTTATTTTATGGGACAGTTGTTACGCAATGTCGACATTTCAAAAGACGATAAACAGCTGATAAAACCCTGTAGCAACGATGATCTTCTGTCTAGATTTACTCGAAAAGAAAAACTCAAATTAAAAAAAGTTAGTAATCATCATAAGGATAGCTGCCAATAATATGGGAGCTAAATTGGTAAAGCGGTTGTCCCGGAAAGACAGAGGTCCTGGGTTCGACTCCCAGATGCGACTGATATCTTTTTTTTATTTTCTGTTGTTTTTTTTTCGGTTTCGTGTTTACTTTAGGTTATGTTAATATTATTTTCTTCGATGATTAAATGAAGTTATACCAAAGAGTCGTCTCAAAATGTGATTGGTTGTGCAACGAGTTTCCGGACACCGTGTACATATTTATGTTTTTTTAATGAATTAATTGTGAATAAAACAATTTATTGTGAATAAAATTATTTATTTAAAAATAATGTGTGAGTAACTAACGATAAAGTTTGGCCGTGGGCTGAGAGGATCGACCGCCACACATCTCTGTCTCGGCGTACACTCCTCGCTTCATTCAAAGAGCAGAGAGCCAACCTGCCGCCCTGAGCAGAGAGGCAACTCCAGAGACTATGCTATGGATGGAAGCCGCGGAGGGACCGCGGGACAAGACCCCTGGAGTCCAGGAGCGCGATCCCCGTTCTTTTTAAGAAAGATTCTTTATATTTTTCCTTGAATTTAAGACAGCTGTCATTCAGCGAATGACATTCTTTAAAAATATTTGCGTAGTTTTAACAAGATAAAAACTCAACAAACAATGTTAATTATAAGTAAATGTAACAAGTAAAAACAATGCACAACGACAGTCGGCGGCATAGATATACCACGGCGGTAAACTTCACTTTCAGAAGTTCACAGAAACAAAAGATCATCACTATCTAGTAAGGTGGGTACCTTTTTACAAAACGTAATTCGTTAAAATTCGTATTTAAGCTATTTAAAAATAAAATTAAATTTGATTAAAATTCATTACAATATAATGTGATTGTTTTTTAAAGTTTTGGTTGAAAACGTTGTGCCACTAGAAGATATTCCATCAATTTGTGTTTTCAAATAATCTCCTAACAATCTGTTCAACAATTTTTTGCCGTGTCTCTTCTCCGTAATTCCGCAGTTAAGGAAAATGTAAGGAATGTTCCTTAAAAAGAACCAGAATAGGCATCAAAGAACGAAGACCGAATCCGAGGAATCGATTCCATGTGGCTAAACTCGGAATTGGAACCGAGTTTTTAAAATAATCGGAATGACCCACCTCTTCGATCGACACAAATTCAAATGTCACTTTTGGAACTAGAGACAAAAAAGGTCATTACTATGTCATGAGGTAGGTACCTTTTTATAAAAGGTGATTCTTTGTTAAAAGGCTATTTTATGATATTTAAAAATAAAATAAAAATTAATTAAAATATAATGTAATTGTTTTTAAAAGTTTTAGTTCAAAATCTCATGTCAATTGAAGATATTTCATCAATTTATGTTTTCAAATAATCTCTTGATAATCTATTTAGTATCTTTTTACTATGTCTCACCGGAATTGCGCAGTTAATCAAGAAGTCTTTAACCCTAAGGAAAAACGTAAGGAAACTTCCTTAAAAAGAACGGGAATAGCGCCGTGGTAATGGTTCCCCGGCCCGAATGGGACAAGGGGAATAAGACGGGATGAGAGGCGATGAAATATAACGGGGTACTCACTGCGGTGTGCATGGTCACAACACTCGGAGACTGTGGTAAGTTTTTTAGATGAGTCGGCCTTATATAACCTATGCGGAAAGCGGTTTTCAGACAGGTACCCGATGGTGACATTTAACACGGAGATGTGCCTTGTGAAATATACGTAATATTCATCTTGCGGTATCTTCATATCCTACAAACGGCTGTTGTAAATTTGCACAGGGTGGTTACGCTTTACTGCTAAATGTCGTAAAATCGTACATTGGCTCCACACGGATTGTGTGATGGATCTTTTTGGTGGAACGACGGAGTGACTTGGACTTCAAGCCTTCCAGTTTAATTGCGGTATTCCGGAAGAACACAGTAAAAAAAATTAAATAAATTATTTACAATAATTAGTATGTATTGTAAATATATTTAAAAAATTAACTAATAATAGATTTTCACTTAAGTATTTAAAGTATTCAATTAACCGCCCTAACCGTACGAACGTACGTGATACGGCCGCTATATCATCGCCCAAACGCAACAAACCGTATCACGTACGTTCAGGTTAAAAAATAACGATAATAATAATAATAACAAAGCATTTATATAGCGCAGTTTTGTGTTATTTCACTTCAAGTGCGCTTAACTCTAAATAAACTTAAACATGATTAAATAACTCCATTCAGTGGTATTCCTACAGTGCTACTTTTACATACTATTTATACATTCTTAACATATTACATACATTCTTGCTTATTCTTAATATTACTCCTACAGTACTCCTTAGGTGCATATTCATAAAAAAAATTTAAACCGAAACCCACAAAACGTTCGTGATACGTCGTATACATCAAGTTCGTTCCTGCGTTATCGCTTTTAGTATGCCGAGGTAAGCCGAAGCTAACGGATGTGTTCGGTTGTTTTCGTATTCTCCCATACAATTCACGCCGTTAATCAGTGATACTCCAAGTACGTGGAAAAAAAACCGATGTTTTTTTACCTACTTTTTGAAAAATAACCCAAAGGCAGGGCGGTTAAAAAAGAAAAATTACAAGGTTAGCCCATGAGGTTAGGATGATGGCAGGGAGGGGAAGGATCTAGTTTGTGTAGAGAAATATACTCGTATATTGTGTGAATGTTATTTATTGATTTTAGGTTTGAAGTTATAAGTGACTGAGTTGAATAAGTCGAACTCACGGTATGAAGTGTTAAAAATGTGTGAAGCGCGGCGAATAAAGCTGTTTTGTTTTGAGTTAGTGTTGCAGTGAGGTAGGTTTATTGTGTGGTTTTATCTGGTTCGTCTGTTGGGCACTCTTAATTGAATTAGTTCGAGTAATTCAGGGAAATATATCATCACAGAGGTGGCTATTTGGAATATTTGAAACATCTTCAAGTGACACGAGGTTTTAATACAAAACTTTAAAAAAAAAGATAATATTAAATTATGATATATTTAACCAAATTTTATTTTATTTTTAAACCGAATAAATTCGCCTTTTAACGAAGAATTACGTTTTGCAAAAAGGTACCTACTCAGAGCCTGCCCTGAGCCAAAATGGCGACTGGACTAATCACCTCAATAAGGAACTAAGGTAAATTAAAAAAAAATATATCAATGATGTTCAAACTTAAATAGCAATACGTTCCTTTTTTTTTCCACAGTTTGTTTTCACGGTTAAAATAATTCTCAAAGTCCTCCAAAACGCTCCAAATCTACGGCCGGTCGATTTTGATCAATTTTGTTAGAATATCAAATGTCAAAACAAGGATGAACTTTACTGTGCATAATTGTATATTACATTCATGTTAAACCATAACCAAACATAAGTAATAAAATTATATAACTTTTTATAAACTTTATCTCAAAGAATAATAATAATATTGAGCATTAATATTATCACAATATCCGTATTGATAATTGTTTTGATGAATACTGTAATTTCTTTCATGAATAATAGTTGTATGTGTTGAACAACAATTATATACCTTAAAGTCAACCAAATTAAGTTAAAATTTTGCCAAAATTAAAAAATACATATTTAAAATACAAAACAAAATCGAAAAATAAAAATGTTCATACTAATCCAAAAACAGAATGCGCACGTGACGTCACATGTACCAAATGCAATGGTACCAACATAACAAGGTGTTTTGATGGGCTGATTTTTTATTCACTTTTAAATAATGATTTATAAATTCTATAGTGAAAGTAATATATTCGGAATCGGCATTTGTTGATCCATTTTTCACTGGAGTTTCTTTTGCGCCGTAATTAGGTGTTAAATATTATCATTGACTTGGACCCTTGTAAAAATGGCGCCTGGAGCGGACTGCTCCAATTGGGCCTGCATCGGACCAGCCCTGTACCTACCTCACTAGATAGTAATGATACTTCTAAAAGTGACATTTGCCGCCGTGGTACATCTATGGCGCCAAAATACCTACCAATTAAATATAAAGTAACTTTCTTAACTCCACATGACTAACTATCTGACTTAAATACAAAGTAATTTTATACTAACTTTTTACAATTTATTTAGTGGGAAGGGGAGAAGGAGATGGAAAAAAGAAAGGTGGGGAAGTACCTGGCTATTCAGATCAGGTAATCAAACACGTCTAAAGCCATTTCAAGCAACTCGTTTCGATTCTGAATATCGGTCTTTTAACATGGCGATACTGAAAGCATCCACCACTCTGGAATGAGCCGCAAATTTCTCGTTTTTATTAAAAATACATTGCGAAATAAAACAATTGACTAAAATTTACTTGCGCACGCCCAAATTTGAACCCTCGACCTCCGGATTCGAATCCAGGGATCGTAACCACTCAACCACGGAGACCGTCAAACTAATCTTTACCTAACTTAACCTAACCTAACCTAAGTAACCAAAACTTACCCAACTTAACTTTAACTTACCCAATAAAACCAAACCTAATCTCACATTTAAATAATCCCTTCCATATATAAATATGAATTTTTTCTGTTTGTCGTCGATTTTCTCAAAAATTACTCGACCGGTTTCGCCGAAAATAGCACAGTTCGTTCTTATTAGTGTCGGGAAGGTTTAGAGAGTAGTTTGAATGAAATCCAATACGTAAAACTGTTGCCATAACGTTTTAAAAGTAGTATGAGAAACATTGAACCCGCCATGTTGTATTGAGGTTAGCCCATAGATATACCACTCTGGTTAGCCACAGATTACATACACAAAAGAAGAAGGTTTGTTTGATATTTTCAAAATCGAAAACACAAGTAGGTATCTACTTCTGAACTTTATTATTTAGATATATTTTGAAAAATATAATATTTGGAATAAAATAAAATGATCAAATGAATGTTTCTTTGTCTAGGAATAGTAATAGTCGTCACAAGGCATTACTTTCGATGTCAAATCAATTATCAATTATGGCACCCAAACGACAAGCAAGAATTAACAATTTATTAAAAAAACCTGTGCAATGCCTAATTATGTGTAATCTATAATTGTTTGTTTTTTATTTGTCTATTCTACGATCAGATCAAATAATACAGAGAGCTGCCCTAACACGCGAGGGGAAGAAAATAAAATGAGATGCGGGCGAGGGGCAAGCTAGGCGTGCCCCCAATTTAAGCAGCAGCAAATAAGTAAACAGGTTCGGTTTGTTTACAAAAACCGAATATGTTATTAGTATCTAGTTTGACTCTTTTTGAAACATACGTAGGCGGCAGTGAATTAAGGTGGTGCCAAAATGGATGTCACGTGACTTTTACCTACGGTAAATTCTGACGAGAGATTTTGCGATTTTACTAGTACTTATAAGATAACATAAAAAAGTATTGCATAATTGTTCATGAAGAGTATTTTTTTCCCCAGATGTAAAGGAATTTCATCATATCACTGCGCCAGACATTAGTGACCTAGCGACAAAAAACAATTCCGGGATCATTTTTTAATTTTTTTTATTATGTAATATTAATTACATGAAATGGTAACTTGTAACCGCTAAGCCACCGCAAGTAGCTTGTCAGCAGGAGTTTATTTCAACAATATTATATAATACAACAATAAATAACAATCATCATACAAATGTAGTGCAATAATTGAACACTATAGGTGCGTGCATGTTGTGATCAATGTACACAAGTGGAAAAAATATATTTTTTAAATATGAAAACAGTATAACAGTTTTGTTATAGAGATACTAGACTCCAATTACATAATATCAATTTAAATTATCAAAATATCAGCAAGTATTAAACAGATTGAAAATAAAAATAAAAAATAATAATAAAAAAAACAGTAGAACAGTTTTGTTACAGTGAAAATAGACTAACTATAATAGTAGCAATTATTTATAGTTTTAAAGATATTTGTCCAATAAAACGTAAAAATTAATAAGTCCATGGATAATGAATAATACAATTCGGGTTACAATTTTTTTTTTAATGCCAAAATCACAATTTACTCAAGAAACTGATATTTTTCTCTTATATTGAAAAAGTAAGAAACACTTCAGAAATAATACTGAAAAGAAAATAATCACAGAATGAAATCCATTGATTCTCGCCAAACAGTATTCCGTACAAATTTAGTAGATTCCAAAGGCTTGCAACACTGACGTCATTATGTATAGACCTGCCTTAACGTACAGTTTCGACGGCCTGGAGGCAAAGGTCACGTGACATTAATTTTGCCACCAGCTTAGTAGATCGCCGTCCACGATTGTTTCGCGTGATTTTGGCTGCGGTTAGCAAATTATAAAACACTTATCAAAATGGTCAAATTAAATATTCAATTTTTATAAACAAGGTGAACCTTTTGACTTATTCGCTGCTTTGCTTAAATTGGCGGCATGCCCAGCTAGCCCCTGGCACACTCGAAAACGGTTTGCTAATGAAACACCACCACTAGTATGTTTTGTATGAAATATTTCTTAGGACAGAAAGTCTCATAGTCGCTGAATTCGTAACGCACATATGGGATCGAACGGGTGGATTTTTTTAGGGCGGAATCTGAAGAGCGCGCTTTTTAATCGTTGTAAAATTATGATTCACTTTATATGATACTTATTTAATTTTTTTTATGGAAGTTCACTGAACCATCTCATTCCTTTCCCCACTTTCTTCACCCTCACAACATACCCCGTATGGGTACGCTATAGTCCCACTGTCTCCGGTCAGTTGGGACTCTTGTGATTAATCACAAAAAGGCAAAAAAAAAAATGTTTAAAAAATCATTTATTTATTATTTTGTGTACACCCTGTAGTAGATTGTATAATAGAATGTTAAAATTTTAAATTATTTGCATTTATTGCACATCTTGCTATATTTCAGTCAATGAGCCAGTTGCATGCATTTTCTACTGAAAAAAAAAAAAAAAAAACAATTTAATTCAGTGGCTGTTTTCTCTAATGAACGTTAAATATTTGAAAATGGCGAATTCAATAAATAAATTGCACAACGAATTTTTCTCATTTCTTATTTTGTTCTATTGATTTATTTATACCTTTCATTTTTAGATATTTATTAATGTTACTATTAAGTTCTGCGAGTATTTTTAGTTTTTATTATTGTGACAGCTGTTTTGGCGTTTTAAAAATAAAGTATGAGAAAATAAAAACTAAAAAATACTTGCAGAACTTATTGATAACATTATTAAATTTGATTTACGTTAAATAAAAAATAAAAATAATAATAATTAAATGGAGTTTTACGAATTAAAAAAAAACTATTAATTTACGGAAAACCCCAAATTGTACAACTCGGGCCGCTAGAGGGCGCTAGTGTAGCATTTTTCCATCTCAATGTATGGTAAATTTCAAGAGCTGCACGAATTCGCATTTCTACGGTATTTGACGCCACAGTTTGAACGGCGCGCCACGATTTCACAGTAAAAAAAAAAATCGCCAATTGGAACCATAGCGCTACGGTCCGTATGTGCGAATCCCGGAACGCACATATGAAGCTAAAAAACCTATTGGATATTTCATACAACATGAATACGAATAAAAAAGACACTTTGCATTCACTTTTATTTTAGTATAAATATGTTACTTCGACTAGTTTCGATTCGACCGAATCATCTTCAGGACTTGTAATATAATAATTAAATAACAGAAGTGTGTACGAGTATGTATAGGTAAAAATGGGGAAAAGGGAGATACAGTATTAAAAGGGAGAAAACAATAGAAACATGCAAAACAATATACTCGTACATAATTATGTAGACGATGGGAAAACAATGAAAGACAAAGAAGGTAACAGAAGTAGATTGTTTGAAAAGAGGAAGAGTAGGAAGTGAACGGAAATATATTAAAAATTGGACTGTAAGTAAATTTTTTTTTATAGATACTGTCAGTATCGCCCTATTGGAAGACCACCATTCAGAATCGAAAAGTTGCTTGAAATGGCTTTTGCCGAGTTTGGTTGCCAGATAGTTCCCCACCTTCCTCTCCCCCATCTCCTTCCCTTCCTCAATACCTTCAGCATCACAACATACTTCAGACGGTTGGGAGCAGTTGGGACTCTTGTCTGGTGTCACATTTAAAAAAAAGAGGAAAAAAAATGGTGATTTTTTGTTTTCAACGAATTTTTTTAAGCGATAAATTAAATGCGTTTTCGAAAGATGTCGGAACGTATGTCATAGCCAAAATTCACTATTCACAGAAAAAATTCGACAAACCTCACACAATGAACCCGGGTATCCCTGCTAAGTCACCGAAGGGTGACCTAAGGCAAAGGTGTTGGTTATCCAATGAACAGTTCCCGGGCGGCGGTACCAATACCCGCCTCTCAACTTGTAAGAATGTCTTTAATCGCCCTACCCATACGAACGTACGTGATACGGCCGCTATATTATCGCCCGAACGCAACAAGCCGTATCCCCTACGTTCGGGTACAAAAAAAGCTATACCCGAAACCCACAAAACATTCGTATGCGTCATCTCGTTTAGTATTTCGAGGTCAACCGAAGCTAACGGATGTGTTCGGGTATTTTCGTCTCTCCCATACAAGTTACGTCACTAGTCACACGTATTGTTATTGCGAAATCTAATGAGAAAAAAAAAACAATATTTTTTTACCTACTTTTTGAATAATACCCAAAGAACGGGCGGTTAATTTCCTTTTCGATCGAAAAAAAACATGAAAGTGGCTCGCTGTTATGGCATTGTACTAAGGTTTCATTGACGACTGTGCGTTTGTTGACGCAAGATTTAACGGTGTGTTAATTGACTAGATATGTATAGCATGTTATTCCAATTTCATCAACTTTCTCCTTTTTTACAGTACACAGGAGGCTCTGAGGGAAATGATTTCCCTCGAAGCCTATATCATCTTTGGGGATGCTTTGTGGAGGTTCTTTTGGAGGATAGGAAGGAGTGAACTCGGGTCTTGAAGAGAACCATGTTGTAGGAGTGAGGAAACACAGAGGCCGGCAGATCAATCCACAGCCGAGCATTTAAGCACAAGAACGAGTCGTAGAAATGACCCGTTCTCATGTGACAAATGTCAACCGCGCGCAAATGTTGGGCGCGCGTTTGGCGTGTTTCCCGACTATGCACCGATGCAGAAGGGATCAATGACACCAGTTCCTCAGAGCATCTTATATTAAAATACCGGTAGAACAAGGACAGCATTTCCACCTGACGTCCGTGCTCCAAAGATTGCAATTTGTTTCTATATAAATGAAAATCGGAGAAATATATCCGAGACACTATCTAAAGATTACAAATTTTCAGAGTGGAAGATACTCTCAGTATCGCCCTGGTGAAAGATCTGAATAGCCAGGTATTTCCCCACCTTCCTCATTCTCTTTTCCTTCTCCTCCCCGACACCTTCAGCCACACAACATCCCCCAGTTGGGGATGCCATAGTCTCACTGGCTCCAGGCGGTTGGGAGCAGTTTCATATAAAAATAAAAAAAATGAAAACTCGGGTAGAATCTTGTAGTCACGGTAAAAAGATCAAAAGTCATTATTAGCACGCATATCAGAAATTATTTCCTTCAATATTCATCTAATAAAATTACAAAATATTATAAAGTATATACACGGCTATACAAAAATAACACATTCACAATGATACTACAAAAATAGTAACATTTTAAGACAGGAGTCGGGTTATGTTCAGCAATAACTGACTTCACATAAAAAAAATTTTAAAAAATAAAAACCGAGGAAACCGAAACCAAACAACTACCAGAGGCTCGAGGAAATGTCCTTTTGCAATAAATTGAAGAGAAATTACAATTTATACACAGTAGAATTTTTTAATTAATTTTGTTTTTAAAGCCCGTTTAAATTCAGTCAATTTCTGGATATTAGTAAAAGCCGGGAGAAGTTTACTCCAAATGAGCGGGCCATTTACACGAAAAGAGCGATCATAGTAGACGGCTCGGTTTGACCTTGAAAGTTCAATTAGACGATTAGTAGCATCTAGATCTGCTGACCTCAGAGTAAGCTGTAGACAGCAGATGTAAAATACACTAAACTAATAAAATTTATAACACACTTCAATCATTTACTTTATGGATTCTTTTATAATCCTATATCTATCTAGGGCTTGTAACAATATCCCAGGAATTAAAAAATACCCTTCATCTTTTCCATCTTATTACTTTTAACATCTCATGGTTTGATTTAATTGACTGAATTTATATTACATTATTTGTGCTCTTTGGGAAAAGATCTTAACTGGATTAAAAACCCTAACCAAGGAAAGGAAAAAGGACAAACATCTATGTATATAAAAATCAATGTGAGTTTGTTTGTTTCTCCTCGATTTTCTGTAAAATTACTCGACCGGTTTCGCTGAAATTAACACAGTTTGTTTTTATTAGTGCCGGGAAGGTTTAGAAAGTAGTTGGAATGAAATCCAATATGTAAAACTGTTGCTATAACGTTTTAAAATTAGTATGAAAAACATTGAACCCGCCATGTTTTATTTAGGTTAGTCTAGTTAAAGAAGGTTTGTTTGGGTAGAATATTTTCAAAATGGAAAATACGAGTAGGTACCTACTTTATAACTTTATTATTTGGATATGTTTGTAGTGAAATAAAATATTCAAATGAATGCTTCTTTAAGAAACTCCATTAACGCAGAACTGAACGCGGTTGGCGCTAACAAAAAGTTGTCCAAAGAAGCAAAGCTAGCAGTCCACAATGTAGTGCTGATAACAACCCTGATGTATGGCAGTGAGGCATGGAATTGGGAGAAGAAGGATGAAAGTAAACTGAATGCCGTAGAAATGAGATCTCTGAGACGAATGTGTGGTAAAACCCCATGTATGATCGTGTGAAAAATATTGAAATTCGTAAAGAAAGCAAGGCCGATGTAAGCGTAATGAGTAAGATTAAGAAAGGGACGCTTAGATGGTTTGGGCATGTGGAGCGAATGAACGAAGAAAGGAGTGTAAGAAGAATGTATGACGCGAATGTGAATGGAAGAAGAAGCCGGGGACGCCCGAGGAAGACATGGCACGATCAAGTGAATCAAATACTTGAGTCGGGCCATGTCAGAAGCCGGAATAACAGAAGAGAATGTATGAGACGTTGTATGAAGGTGAATGAAGCAAGAAGTGTATGCCAAGATCGAGTTGTTTGGCGGGCCGTCCTCTCTGCCTACCCCTGCAGTGAAACGGCGTGATGGTTAGTTAGTTAGTTAGTTATGTTTCTTTATTTAGAGATAGTTACTTTCGCTGTCAAATCAATCATGGCACCATAATGACAAGCGAGAATTCACAACTTCATACCCGAGCATGGCCGGGTACACATCAGCTAGTTTTATTATAAATAATTTACTAAAGTTCATTTTTGTACTTACTGAATAAAATATATATTCGGGCTGCATCCCTGGGTTTCGACGTCGGCTCATAAAGCTGAGTGATACGTAACACAATCTTATCAATATTACTCAATTATATTATCTTTTTTTTTGTAACCAGTACCTATCAAACACATATACATAATCTCTTTATACTTCATTATTACACTTTTTCTCACAGTACTGTGTCAATACTATCTTTTTTTTCTATCTGTTTTTGTATGATGGCACTTAATATGAACTAAACTTGTCAATTTGACTGCCCTAAAACGGTATTTGTTCCTGGTTGGGCAGTCAAAGCTTTCTTAAATGTTTTTTTTGTTAAATAATGTGTGTTTCGAGTAAATAAATATTATTATTCAATTTTCAATTATTAATTATTTTTATTGAGATTTAAAAACCTCATTTTAATATTTAATCATTGTAGAAAATAATATTAACATAACCTGAATATCGATGAAGATGACATAAATTGAAATGGTAAGTCGGTTGAGCGTTGCCCCGGATAGGCAGAGGACCTGGGTTCGAGTCCCAGATGCGACTGAAATCATTTTATTTTCTGTCCTTTTTTTTTCATGTTTCATTTAGGTTACGTTAATATTATTGTCCACAATGATTAAATATTATTATACTAGAAATTCGAGAAGTAGAAAAAGAAGATGGGAATTTATTTTCATCAAGGCCTCGTGTATGGAATTAATGTTTTTTTAAAAAGGTGAGGGGTAGAACGAAAATCTAGCTACTCAGATGTAGTCATTAAACTAAGGTCAACATTAATTGTCCAATTATTCTAAGATAACAGTGTTATTTTCCCAGGGCGATAGTGAGAATATCTACTGTTGTTTTTTTTTTTCAATTTTTAACTATAATTAACTGCAGAGGAAAGATTTACTACGCATTTTTTTAAAACACTGAAGACACAAACCGATAGAAGTGCTTTGAGAGCGTGTCCGTGTGCCCGAAGTAAGCTCACTTTTTCCTATTTCATGGGAAATCGATCAAACATTCTCAAATTCTTGAACAGAATCAATATTGGCCTGGGAGTCGAGAGGACATATATATATATATATGGTCAGTCAGTGGCTGAGTTGGCATCGCGTTTGGGTCTCACCCAGGCGTCGTGAGTTCAATTCCTTGGCTGGCTAAGTCCTCCGTTATGACACAAGCAACATCTTCCACTTACTGTGATGGTAGTAGGAGATTTTCAAATATTGTCAGGTTATTCGTAACCAGGGAATATCTGTCTTTCTTTTAAAAAAAATATATATATATTTATAGATTTTATATTATTCTTCTGTTAGAAGCATTTGCTTGTGGGTGAAAGAAGAGTGTACATTATTTATTATTGGTTATTAAAATAATATAACATATGGTACATGTACGAGATTTGTTCAAAAGAAAAGGTGAATTTTGAATTTTCGCGGGCTGTTCGACTATCGATTTTTTTTTGTTGTGTTGGTACACATATGTTTATCATATGTTAGCATTATCAGCCATTTTGGATTAGTGGTTTGTTTTTGACAACTGGAAAGGTTAGTCACGTTTTTGTGTGTTCTTCGATTTTTTACTTTTGAAAAAAATGGATCGAAGAATATGTATTAAATTTTGCGTTAAAAATGGAATAAAGTGCTCCAACGCACTTAAAATGTTGACTGTGGCATTCGGCGAGTCTACTTTGTCTCAAAAAAGTGTTTATAAGTGGTACAAGCGCTTTACAGAAGGCCGAGAAGATGTTAATGACGATGAGCGTCCTGGAGTTGCAACCACGTCAACAAACGAAGGAAACATCGAAACAGTGAAGAAAATGGTTTTGGAAAATCGTCGAATCACTATTAGGGAAGTTGCAGAGGATGTTGGCATATCAATCGGCTCATGCCGTGCAATTTTCTCGGATGTTTTGGGCATGAAACGTGTGGCAGCGAAGTTCCTAAATTGCTAAATTTTGAGCAAAAGTAACGTCGCATTAGTATCGCTCAGGAGTTGTTGAATGACGTCAACGACGATCCAGATTTGATCAAAAGGGTCATAACTGGTGATCAAACGTGAGTATATACCAGGGGTGTTAGTTGAAGTTTGCCGGTTTTACTAATAGATGTCGCTAGAGATATGTATACATTTCTATGATTTGGCATCTATGTCATATTTTTCTATGGACATTAACCTTCAAAAATACACAAGTTATATTCTGCCAAAATAATAGTGCCCTAGTTGGTTACCTCAGTGAATATGTCGAGTTTCGTTCCAAGTAAATCGCATTTGCGGCATTCGTTGCTTTTCTTATTTCATCAAAAGAAAAAGGCAGTTGAAGCTCATCGGTTTCTAGTAGAAACTTATGGTGAACATGCCCCAGTGATTAGAACATGTGAGACATGGTTTCGTCAATTTAAAAGTGGAGATTTCGATTTAACAGACAATGAACATCCTGGTGCAACGAAAAAGTTCGAAAACGAGGAATTGCAGGCGTTATTGGATGAAGACCCAACCCAATCGCAACAACAATTGGCCCAAACACTTAATGTGACCCGAGGAGCAATTTGCCAATGTTTAAAAGCCATGGGAAAGATCCAAAAGTATGGAAAATGGGTACCACACCAAATTAACGAGAGACAAATCGAAAAAACCGCCAAACCGCCTCATACAGCTAAAGTAGTGAAGAACACTCTCAAAGCATTGAATTGGGAAATATTATCGCACCCGCCGTACTCTCCAGACCTTGCCCCGTCCGACTATCACCTTGCAGCATCGATGGGACACACTCGAAGAGCAGCGCTTCGCCAATTTTGAAAAAGTCGAATAATTACTCGTCGAATGGTTTGCCTCGAAAGAGAATTTTCTTTTTTTGGAATGGTATCCATGATTTGTCTCAAAGGAAGAGATAGGCAAAATGGTCAATACTTTGAATAAAAAAAATTGAGGTTCCCTTGAGAATTAAGCGTTTTCTTCATTGAAAAAACCGGCAAACTTCAACTAACACCCCTGTTATATGCATTACAGTTTCATTATGAAAAAAAGAAACATAGTATATATTAAATGTGTTATAAAGATATATTCGTATTACGTATTATAATTAGGATAGAATATTCAAAATATATGCGTTTCGAAGAAAAAATTAATGTTACGGAAGACAAGTAAATTTCAGAATATTTGCAAGGCATATTCAATTGGAATTTTTTTTATATTAAGATTGTAAAATATTTCTTAACAGAGTTAAATATTTGGATTTTATCGTGAATGCATTTGATCTCTTCCGGTGGTTTATTGAAAAATGATCGTCCTTGGTAAGTATAATGCAGTCGTGCAAATGAAATATTTAATTTTTGGCATGGAAAAATATGTTTAAGACGGGTACGGTTTTCGGTTAGGAATTGATATTTGTCTTATATGTATAAATTTGATGTCAGCTTCATTTTATACCGGTACAGATCGCACTTCTGGGAATAATCTGTTCAGTGTCTACAATAATAACCAATCAGTAATATTTTTTTTTTTTTTTTAAATGTATTTATGTATTTTCAATACCAATATGTTCCCACGCTACTGAGCACGATATTGTCCTTTCGTGTACACAACGTTCGGTAATTCGTCGTGTAAACTTCTAATATAAATATATATTTATTTTTTTTAATAATGTTTAATGTCATTTTATTATATTTATGCATTGTCGACCGGTTTCGGTTGAAATGAACCCTTTTCAGGACCGTAAACATATAAACTAAATGAATATGCACAGATATGTTATGATGATGGAAGTGAAAGGGGGAGGAAAGAGGCAGTACATCAGAGAAGAACGGGACAGAGCATCAGAGAGGGGAGGGGGGAGAAAAATGAGAACATCCTTAAAATCTGATTTTGGAATAAAATGACCTCACCATGACCTTTGCCTCCAGCCGTCCAACTCGTTCTTAGGTCAAATCTATTAATTCTGACATCATACTGACATATACCGGGTTTTACAGTAAAAGCATACAGTAAGGATAAATTGTCTATAAATACTGATTAGTATGCAAATATAGCAACAATGCACAGCAAACTGAATATGTTACGTGTAAAACAACCATTTTGTTTATAATTCCCTGATTTGTAAGATAAAGTTATTTATTAAATAGACACAGAAAAGAAAAAGATAACGTATTTAAAGATGGAATTATTTTGTTATTTTATTTTTATATGAATACCGCACAAGAGTCCCAAACTGCTCCCAACCGTCTGGAGCCAGTGAGACTATGGCATCCCCAATTGGAGGGGAAGGAGAAGGGGGAGAGGAAGGTGGGGAAAGGGGTAAATACCTGGCTATTCAGATCTGGTCACCAAATACGGCTAAAAGCCATTTCAAGCAACGTTTCAATTCTGAATGGTGGTCTTTCACCAGGGCGATACTGAGAGTATCTTCCACTCTGGAACGTGCGCAAATATACCATATATTATTTTTAAATGAATTAATTGCGAAACAACACAAATTAATTAAATAAAAATTAGTTGCGCACGCCGGGATTTGAACCCGCGACCTTCGGATTCGTAGTTGAGAGTCTTACCCCTCGACCATGGAGGCCGTCATATACTTTAATTAGTGTTATATACTTTAATTGCCACGCGGTAAAGTCCTTTTTGAAATGTTATTTTGTTTGCTTGTGGTATTAGTAGGTTTTGTGTTTAAGTGTTGAGTGTTTTGGTGGAAGCCTGTCTGGAGATGGCTGTACCAATAGGCATATTCTATTATATATATAGTGATCGTCAAAAGTTTCGGTTTTTTAAACAGGGGTCTACATGAATCGTTATAATCGGAAATTGTGATTTGCACTGTGGGTACTGTTTATGAAGGCGTCCCATTGTGAGTTCAATCGTGAATTAAAAAAAGTTCGTCCTTCAAAGGCATTTACCGTTTACTTCTTAAAATCACCCACCAATCTCCCCTTAGTATCCCATATTTACTGTCTCTCAACAATTCTCGCGTTTTCTCAGTTCTATACATCCAAAACTAAATTCCCTATAAATTCCTGCCAATGTACAATGTCGGTGGGAGCCGAACACCTTAATCTGTTTTAATTTTGAGTGACGAATCTTCTTAATGCGCGTAATGATTGCCGATTAATTTCATTCATTCAATACATTTTTTGCATCCGTGTCATAAAACTAACAATAAAACATGTACACAATATTAATATAGGCAAAAACTTCCTACTTCTTTTGGCGTTCATAACATTTTTTAAATTTAATCGTATAGAAGTATCTGTCTGGCAGTACCATCTTTATTAACACGTAGAATATCATATATATGTATGTATATTATCCCCAAACTGATCAGAGCCATACAAATGCAGCTGTAATGTATCATACACATACTCGCCCCACTGCTGTTCAATATCAGGTTATGTTCTGATTTTCAAAATAGTAACATTTTGTACATAATTTATTCTAAAATGTAAATATGTTAGTTATAAGACTGTCTCACTAGTTTTAAGTCACTATCTAAATAAGTCTAAGTTGTAAGTCACTAGTCTGAATTAGGTATTTTCTAGTTATAAATCTTAGCTGTAAGCCATTGGTAATAAATCTAATATGTAAATTATTATATATAAGTCTAAGTGATAAGGTATAGGTTAGATAAATTATGTTGTGAAGCGCCCCAGAGGTGATTTTGTCACGAAAACGGCGCTATAGAAATAATACATTTATTATTATTATTATACAAGTTCATAGACTTGAATGACTTCAATATTTGAGATCTCCTATTCCCTTATAGACTTTACATAAAAATACAAAATTTTGCTTAATTTTAATGGCACATAGCACTCTTCTTAGGGTGAATTGCCTTGTACAAAAAAAAAGAAAGAAAAAAAATTGCGTCATCTTTAAATGCTTTGTTGATCTTTTCCGTAATTATTATTCATATTTTTCCGTAGATCTAAAGGAATTCTATCATATTCCGTGCAAATTTGGTGTTAACAAATCCCATAGTCGCTGCGCACCCGGGCAGCTAACAGATTCCTAAAGATTTGCACGCTTCCACGATTTTACCACTAATTGATTGTATGAACTATTTCTTAGAACAGAAAGTACCATAGACGCTGAATTCAAACCGCACGTATAGGATTTATTTCTGACACACTTTCGAGCAGTATTAATAGACGAGTTGATTTTTTAGCACAGAATTTAAATAGCGTACTATTTTATAGTGGTAAAAAAATAATACAAATTATCCGTTTTATGGGAACCGCTATTGTTAGTAACCTAAGTATTTGATTCACTTGATCCTGTCATATCCTCCGCGGCCGTCCCCGACATCTTCATGTAACCGGTTATACGTTTGTAATATAATTTTCCAAACTCCTTGTAAACTATAGAACCTTCTAGATCTGTCCAATTAAATAAAGAATTTTTAAAACCTGCCTTTTTAGCTTTTTTTTCTCAAGGTCAAAAAACAAATTAATTATTTAAAACTATTCTCATACACTCCACGAAATTCTACAATATTAATGGCAGTACTAAATAGACAATTTAAAATTAAACAATCGTTTTCAGCCCCCCTAGCAAAGAATATCGATAAAGGATTTATCGATTATGTCGGTAACTTGCCATCCCTCCCGAGCACGATTGCAGATCCCTAAAAAACAAAAAACAGTTCACGTCGGATAAATATACTTATTTTTTGATGATGTGAAATGTTGTTGGGTCGTTGACGGTCTGCAGTTTTGCTAAGGAACGATGACAAATTACCGACATTATCGACAAATGATTTATCGATTATGTCTAACATATCTACTGTGTCTTAAAATGTATTACCTTCTGCGTGAAGTCTAGGTAATAGAGAATTTTTTAATAACTCAGTGTTGAAATTATTGTTAAAATTGAATAAAATTTTAGATCGAGTAGTTCTAGTTGGAATATTAAATGTAATTAATCTGACTATATCAGGGCTGTCTATAAAATCATTAACAAATATGAAAATAAAAGTTAGGTCAGAAACAAGTCTTCTATCTGAGAGTTTTGGTAATTTTAGTAAATCCCAACTGTTTGGAGCCAGTGGGTCTATATCTACAGCATCCCCATTTCGGGTATGTTGTGAGGCTGAATGGGGCGAGCAGGGGAAGTAGATAGGTCAGAGGGAGATTGGGAAGTACCCAATTGTTCAGATCCAGTCTCTAAACACAGCTAAAGCCATTGCAAGCAATAACGTCTTTCACCGGGGCGATACTGAGAGTATCTAGCATACATTTAAAATATTACAGTTTTATTTTATTTTAACAAACACTCCTTTCCCGAGCACAAGCAACGGGTTACATTAGGAAAGAATACACATTGCAAAAATCTACTGTTAACATACTCGTAGATGTAAAAAACAATAAGTGACAAAAGAATAATAAAATCAAAACAAAATATGGCGTTCTGAGAAAAAATCTAAATAAACACTGTTTATTTGCTCAAACTCGAAGGTGGAATATAATTTACTTCACGTTTTTTTTTATTTATTATTTACTAATGTGTAACCGGCCTTACTCGGGATTATTTTATTATTTTTTTAATAAAGTTATGAAGTTGTGAATTCTCGCTTGTCATTGGGGTGCCATAATTGATTTGACAGCGAAAGTAACTATCTCCAAATAAAGAAATAAAATTTTATTTATTTAAAAAAAAAAAAAATTTCAATACATTTTTAAATAATAAAGTTCTTAAGGAGGTAACTACTTGTGTTTTCCATTTGGAAATATTCTGCATAAACAAACATTATTCTTTTGTACATGTAATCTGTGGATAACCAGAGTGGTACATCTATGGGATAACACTTGACATTCGTAAAGAATGCAAGGCTGGTAAGCGTCATGAGAAAGATTAAGAAAGAGACGCTTAGGTGGTTCGGGCATGTAGAGCGAATGAACGAAGAAAGGAGTGTAAGAAAAATATATGACGCTAATGTGAATGGAAGAGGAAGCCGGGGACGCCCGAGGAAGACATACTTGAGTCGGGCCATGTCAAAAGTCGGAATAATAGAAGAGAATGAATATGAATGAAGCAAGAAGTGTATGCCAAGATCGAGTTGTTTGGCGGTCCGTCCTCTCTGCCTACCCCTCCGGGAAACGTCTTCATGGTTAGTTAGTTAATTGGTTAGTAACCTCAGTGTTTTTCAAACTAATTTTAAAACGTTTTAGCAACAGTTTTACAAATTGGATTTCATTCAAACTATTCTCTAAACCTTCCCGGCACTAATAAAAACAAACTGTGCTATTTTCAGTCAAAACGTAAGTAATTTTCGAAAAAATCAGAAGACAGACAGACAGATATCCATATTTATGTATAGACATTTAACAAACACAAAGAACGAAAAAATGTCAGTGTATACAATTATGTAACATCGTTGAAGGTTACTTCAAGTGAAGGCATTTACGCCGAAGAAGTGTATGGCCCGCAAAAAGATAACTTCTACACAATGTTATGTCCATCAATAAGATGGATCGATGTACGGTTGTTGTGACTGTCGGTTGTGTAGTATTCTATAATCAATTACGTGAAATAAATAAATTAATCATTTATCGAGTCGGTAAAGAAGTGACTGCTTTTGAACGTACTATATATATATGGATGTCCTCCGAACAACCTTGAGCCGAAAAGTTATGATCCGAGGATGAAAGTCAGGGATGAATTGGCACCTTTACTTATTACTATAGTCGATTCAGCCTAAGAACAACCCGCTGTGGTTCGAAATCACGTTTGTATTATGCATACCCCACCCTACCACCTTCGTCTCATCACCCCGCACGCGGCTCACACGCACACGGCTACGCTCCGCCAATTTAGTAACTTGTAGACCTTCTAAACGGAGAAAGTGGCGGGGTAAGGAGGCAGAGATATGAGCGCCCACAGGTCGTTCTAACGTTGGATCTATAATAGACATTGGATTGTCAAAATGGCGAAAAATGAACCACAATTGCTAAAATATTCGCTAAAAATGTCAAAACATATATATCTCATTAGCGATTTATTGCTATACTTATTTTGCAAGTATGTATATAAATTGGTATAGACATTCTGTGTTTTTAAATAAAAAAAAATTATGGTATTCAATAAAAATGCAATAACTTGGACAAATATCAATTAATTTTAAGGATTTTTTTTGTAATTATACATGGAAAGAATGAAATTTTACGAATATTATAGTTCTAATTAAAAAAAAACTATGCATTTACAACTACAAAAAATATTAATAAATAAAAAAACATAAGATTATTTCACTTCACAATTGTGTTTTCCCGCGCAAAGTCCATGAAGTCCTTTTTTACAGCGAGCGCATATGAGATTGGATCGCCTTATCTCATTTGATTTGCTGCACACATTCATTTATGGGAACAAAGGTCTCGTCGTCCGTAGTGCCGCTGTCATTTGATACAGTACGATCATCGCAATAGAACTAACTTCCGACATGGTGAAACATATCAATTCCCTTTAGGGTGTATTTATTTTAACAGGATAAACAATAAATACAGTTATCAAGACACGCGCCAACCGCAATATACTCTCTCCTGGGGACGACAGAAAACACACTGAAAATTGCAGCGCTATAGCGCTGCGTCGCAATTTACGTAACTAAAGCTTACAGCGCGATGGCGGTCGGCCGCACTCTAACGATTAAATAAGCAGTCCGCAATGGAGTGCTAATACCAACCCTGAGAATAGGCAGAGGAAGGATAAAAGTAAACTGAATGCCGTAGAAATTAAATCTCTGAGGCGAATGTGTGTTCAAACCATGTATAATCGATTGAAAAATATTGATGTAAGCGTAATGAGCAAGATTAAGAAAGGGACGCTTGGATGGTTTGTGCGTGTAGAGCGAATGAACGAAGAAATGCGTGTAAGAAGAATATATGACGCGAATGTGAATGGAAGAAAAAGCCGGGGACGCCCGAGGAAGACACGACACGATCAAGTGAATCAAATACTTGAGTCGGGCCATGTCAGAAGTTGGAATAATAGAAGAGATTGTATGAGAAGATGTATCAATGTGAATGAAGCAACGAGTGTATCCCAAGATCGACCGGTTTCAGCCTTTGACGGCTATCTTCAGACTGGTACAATTAATTATTAAACTATTGTTCATATACAATTTTGGGTGTCAGGGGTACCAAACCATAATTTTACAAAACGTGACTTATATTATACTTTTGAATTTATTCATAATATTACATTATATATCAATCTGGTTTCGCAAATAATTTTTAAGATAGGTTACAGTTGTTTTTTTTGTTGTTTTTATTGTACAGATGATTTTGTATTATTTATATAACAAAAGGTTGATTAATACTGATCTATAATGAGTTTATTCTAGGATTTTCTCATATTACTTGTAATATCAAGGTTAAAGTTGTAAAATCATCTTTTATTTATTTATTTATTTAACTTAAAATATAACACAATGGTTACCTGTATTCTAATATGAACATAATATAATATCTGTTTGCAATCAAGAATTGTTTTAATTAATAAACTTAAAAAATGAAGACGTTAAAATTACACTTTTGCTCTTCTTCGATATTTCTTGGAAGATCTTCATGGCTCTATGTAGTCATGAGTTTTGCAATTTTGATTCCTTTCGAAAAGGAAGTCCCATTGCATTTCTTCTTCTTGCAGAGTGGTTATGTCTGTGTTGATGTTTATTCATTTTTTCAAGAATTCAGAATTTTATTGGCCGTTAAACATTTGAAAGAGAAAAACCATTACATTTAAGTATAGTTTAGATCCTTAGCATTTTTTTTAAACTTTCATGTATTTTATAATTTCTTCGAATGCTTGGTAACTTTGTGGCATCATTATTAATTATATA
Organism: Halesus radiatus; assembly: GCA_022606495.2. NCBI lineage: Eukaryota > Metazoa > Arthropoda > Insecta > Trichoptera > Limnephilidae > Halesus > Halesus radiatus. The sequence continues at coordinate 161,695 of JAHDVE020002284.1, read as the reverse complement.
AATTGAAAATACACTTTGCATATACCACTTTACTTAAAATATATAAATATTTCTACATGTTTCGATAGCAATGCTATCATCTTCCGGAATAAATGAATACTAAAAAATAATTTCAAGTATAGAAAAAAGATAAAAAATTTAAAACAATAATTTAAGAATATACAAAATACGAGCATAAACAAAAATGAATTAAAGTAGGTAAGTAACAGATCAAAAATGTTAATGACAAAATAATTATAAAACATTGAATAATACATTTAAATTAGAAATATAAATAAAAATTATCATTATTAATATTAATATGAAAATAAATTAAAGAGATAGCTATTTTTAAAAAATATTCGATTATTTATTAAATTTAATTCGCTATTAACACTTTTTCTTATTTCTAAAATTTCAAATTTATCTAATTGTAAACCAGTTGTATTTGTATGTAAAACTTTTAAACCTTTATTTATATCAAACAAATGATTGGTTTCTAAAATATGATTTGCAAATTCAGAATAGTTGTTATTATTTAAACATCTTAGGTGTTCCTTAACCCTAATACTGAAATTTCTACAAGTCTTTCCGATGTAAAATAGTTGCAATCATTACAAATCAATTTATATACTCCCGATTTATTCAAAATATTATCTTTATCTTTGTTATTTAAAATGTATTTTATAAAATTAATAATTGGTATAAAAATCTGGTTGGATAGTATTTGGCAAGTTTTTAATTATTAAATTTGCGGTATTGTTATTTAAAAATAATATTTTTTTCCATTGTTTATTAACATCAGTTATTTGTATTTGTATTTCATGTATTTGTTTTGCAAAACTGTTTTTTTTTTAATTCCCCTTTTTTACCATACAATATAATACAATAAAAACAACTGTCATGGCAAATATAAAATATAATAAATAACAGTCGATATTATATTTGCCCCGACGAAGCTCGATCCGAGCAAAACCGGTTGGCGTAAAAATACAATAAATCCGCGGTTTGTAACAAAGCGTGTGTTTTATTTGACATAATTATAATAATTGACATGAAGAAACCAAATACCTAGGACACATAATCACCAGTACTCTGATGGATGATGAAGACATTGATAGGCAAAGACGCGCTCTCAGCGTAAAATCGAATATGTTCAGTAGAAGATTTCGCCTTTGTAGTACCGCTGTGAAAAGGACTATTCCTTGCCTTCTGCGCAACGTTGTACACCTGCGAACTCTGGGCAAACTACAAAAAGAGTAGTATGAAAAGACTTCGCGTACAGTACAATAACGCCTTCCGCATAATGTTTGGCCTCCTCAGATACTGCAGTGCTTCCAGTATGTTCACGGAGGGGCGAGTTTCCGGTTTTGCAGCCCTTATAAGATCCAGGGTGGCTGGAATGAGGGAAAAAATAAACAGCTCCAGGAATATCCTCATCATGGAAGCCCGCCTCAGTCCAGCCTCCAGCATCGACGCATACTGGACAAATATATTGGCCCCTCACAATATAAATTCCGCAGCACCCTTAAGGAGTTATCTTACTCTTATTTAGTTAAATTATTATTTTTCTTTATTTATTTATTTTTACGATGTGATGTATGTATATATTTTGTATATTTTTTTATAACTATTGAATATATATTGTTGTATGGAATGTGTGGGACTGCACTAACCTCCCCACATACCGGAATAAATATTTATTTATTTATTATTTTATAATTAATAATCCACTGCGAAAGAATTGTGTTTCAGTAATCTCTTTTTAAAATACAATTAAATTCAACATGTTTCACAAATAAACACTTTCCGTTCCCAATTTAGCACTGACAAAAGAACGGCCCCAAGGTCACGACTACAAGAAAAGGCAAGTAAACTGAAACGCACGTATCATCAATAATTCATTTTTACATATCTACATGTTTGTGTCTATTGGCATTTCGTATTAATTCCGATGCTCTACAGATTTGCGTGAATGTGAAACGTGAATTTCCGGTAACTGTAATTAATTTATTGATGATATTTAGGAGCGAGGGTAAAAATGTATTCTGTCCAACTTTGCCGACCGATCGCGCTAAATATGCTTCATTGAGTTGTTTCCTCGGCAATGCTTTGGCTTCATAGTAGCAGGCTGCGCCTTTTTCTCGTAGGTAAGTTTATTATTTTCCTCATTGAATGGTGGAAACAATTAAATCAAAATTGCAATGTTTATTAGGTAACTGGCTGATGTGTACCCGGTCTTGCTCGAGGTTTTTCGCTTGTCATTAGGGTGCCATAATTGATTCGACGGCGAAAGTAACGATCTCCAAATATATAAACATTCATTTTTATAAACAATAATTATTAGCCTGAAACACTCATCCAAATTGAAAAAACCTTCCGAGCAAAGATAAATGTCGCCGGCGGGACTCGAACCCACACCCTTCTAATATCCGGTCAGATGCTCTACCATTGAGCTACGTCGGCTTATCGCAAACCCGCCAAGTTAATCAATATATACTAGTGTTTCATTCAATAATTACTATTTTTTATTATATTTCACCTGTAAACAACCAACTTTATTGGTATGAGGAAGGCTTGTAACGGCTAAATCCCTCACTAGGTGGCGTCGAGACAAATTATGTCTTCATTTTATTGGTGAAAAATGTTTTGACTTGTCAAATATTTATTAATTGATAAACTAAAGTTTTTTAAGACAAGATTTTTGTGCATAGCGCAAATGGTTTGATTTGGATGAGTGTTTCAGGCTAATAATTATTGTTTATAAAAATAATTGTTACCCTTTGCGCTATGCACAAAAATCTTGTCTTAAAAAAAACTTTAGTTTATCAATTAATAAAGAAACATTCATTTAAATATTTAATTTCATTCCAAATATTTATTTTTCAAAATGTATATAAATCATAAAGTTCTTAAGTAGGTACCTGCTCGTGTTTTATATTTTGAAAATATTCTTCTTTTGAATATGCAATCTGTGGCTAACCAGAGTGTTATATCTATGGGCTAATCTTAATAAAACATGGCGGGTTCAATGTTTTCATACTAATTTTAAAACGTTATAGCAACAGTTTTACATATTGGATTTCATTCGAACTACTTTCTAAACCTTCCCGGCACTAACAAAAACAAACTGTGCTACCTTCAGTGAAACCGGAATAGAGTTATTTTCGAGAACATCGAGGACAAACAAACAAACTTACATTGATTTTTATATATACATAGATTACTTGAACGACAAACATTAATCATAAATAGAAGAAAAGTAGTTAATTTAAAATGGTAATAAAATATACTTTTCGGTTTCATTCAAGTGTTAAATTACAGAGTGATAGATACTCTCAGTATCGCTATGGTGAAAAACCAGAATAAGGAACTCTAGACCAATTTTTATTTTTTTCATTTATCATTAATGACATTCAAACATAAATACCAGAATAATTTTTTTTTTTTTCTAAAGTTAGTTTTCAAAGTTAAAATAAATTTCAGACTTTCAATTTTTCAAAGCCAACCAAAACGCTTTAAATCTATGGGCGGTCGGTTTTGATCAATTTTGAGGTTAGAATGTCAAATTTTAAAACAAAGATGACCTCTAACGTACATAATTTTATATTCTGTTCATAGTAAACCACAACTAAACACAAGTAATAAAATTGTTTAACTTTTTATAAACTTTAACTCGAAGAATAATAATAGTATTGAGCATTAATGATATCAAAATATCCGTGTTGATAATTGGTTTGTTCATGAACACTCTAATTTATTTCACTAATAATAGTTTTTTTATATTGATCAGCAATTATAGAGCTTAAAGTCACCCAAATTAAGTTTAAATTTCGCCAAAACTAAAAAAATACATATTAAAAATACAAAACAAAAGCAAAAACATTTTTTTTTCATACTAATCCAAAAACAGAATGCGCACGTGACGTCAGATGTTCCAAATGTAATGGGTACCAACATAACAAGGTGTTTCAGAGAGATGATTTTTTTTATTCACTTTTAAATAATGATTTATAAATTCTACGTATTAATTACACATAATAAATGTTATATATTCAGAATCGGAGTTTTCTGATCTATATGATTACATATTTTTAAAGCCATTATATTTTTCACTGGAGTTATTCAGAATCGAAAGGTTGGTTTTCTTGAATGGTTTTTGGGTTGTTATGCAGTTTTGCGGTTCCTCCTCCTTTAGCCAACGTTTCGGACAGCGTTACAGTGTCCATCATCAGGACAGACGTGTAAATTGTGATGAAGCGTGTATTTATGTGTGTAAAAGTAATACCATATTGCGCGCGTTAACCATTTTGGGGCGGGTATTTTATAAAATATTATTATTTCTAGTATGGTTAAGGTGGTTTTCGGCTTACCGGATACCAAGAAATGTTAAGTCTAGCTCCCTCGTCCCTGTTGATATTAATTGGGTTTTTATTTATTTCAATTGTTCCGTAATTAGACGCGCTCGGTAAGTCTTGGGTCTTCCCAATACTTCGGGAACAAATCCGAAGTAATGGCGGGTCTCAAATAAGTGCTCGGCAATTGTCGATTTGTCTGGATGACCGAGCTTGCACGTCGGTTGCTTGAAATGGCAATAGCTGTGTTTGGTGATCATTTGGACTGTCTGGGAACTAGGAGCATAGATGAAATACTACAAGTTAAAAGTGGCTCCAATTTGATGGAGGTTGGTTTGAAGGAAAGGGAGGAAAGAGGGGAAGTTCTGGGAACCAAAAAGTATGAGGGGTTGGTAGAAATGTTGGGATCAGAGTGTTCAGGATTGACGGAGGTATTAATCCATTCCTCCCACTGCGGTGCGAGGCTCAACCGGCCTCTCCCGATCCTGCCGCCAAGACCTGGACTAGCTTCACCCCTGCTAAGTCACCTACCGTAGCGATCCACTTGGGGTGACCTATAGAAGAGGTGTTGGTATCCATACCCGCCTTCCAAATTATTTCAAAATATGTTGTTCGTTGCGTTATAGCAAAAAACAACTAAATTAAAATTCGCTAATTGAAAAAATATATATATATACAATTTATTAATTTCTATATTTGGTTAACCCGTTATATTGAAATGTTTTCGTTTAAAGATTTTCCATGAGCTAATGTGTCCAATTTCTGCAAAAAACAAGCGTAATAACGTCATAATTCTATTCAAATTAACATAATTTAGCACTAACAATAATGGTGAAATAATGTTATGTCATAATGTTTATGTTTTCTGTACATGGGCGGCCAAATTAACAGATGATTTCAATTATTCTTAACTCTACACAGGAGGCCTTCAGGAAATAACAAGGAACTCCAATCCAATTTTTTTTTTTTTTTTTTACGATAATGAAGTTCATACTTAAATACCAGTATATTTCGTTTTTTTTCCAAAGTTAGTTTTCACGGTTAAAATAATCTGATGTAAGCGTAACGAGTAAGCTTAAGAAAGGGACGCTTAGACGGTTTGGGCATGTGGAGCGAATGGACGAAGAAAGGAGTGTAAGAAGAATGTATGACGCGAATGTGAATGGAAGAAGAAGCCAGGGACGCCCGAGGAAGACATGGCACGATTCGGGCCATGTCAGAAGTCGGAATAATAGAAGAGAATGTATGAGACGATGTATGAATGTGAATGAAGCAAGAAGTGTATGCCAAGATCGGGTTGTTTGGCTGGCCGTCCTCTCTGCCTACCACTGCAGTGAAACTGCGCGAATTTTTCAAAGGCCAGTTAACCAAAACGCTCCAAATCTATGGCCGGTCGGTTTTGATCAGTTTTGAGGTTAAAATGTCAAATGTCAAGACAAGGATGAGTTTTACCGTACATAATTGTATATTCTATTCATGGTAAACCATAACTAAACATAATAAAATTATGTACCTCTTTAGAAACTTTAACTCAAAGAATAATAATAGTATTGAGCATTAACATTATCATAATATCGGTATTGATAATTGGTTTGATCATGAATACTCTAATTTCTAATAAATAACGATTTATAAATTCTATAATAAAAGTTATATATTCAGAATCGGCATTTGTTGATCCATATGAATATATATTTTTAAAGCCATTATATTTTTCACTGAAGTTTCTTATTGAGGAGCGTTTTAACAAAGAGAAATTTGTGACGATCTCCGTGGTTGGGTGGTTACGATCCTCGGCTACGAATCCAGAAGTCGCGGGTTCAAATCCTGGCGTGCGCTAGTAAATTTTATTCGATTTAATCGTGTTATTTCGCAATGTATTCAATTAAAATAATATGTGGTAGATTTGCGGCACGATCCAGAGTGGTAGATACTGGCGGCCAACGGAGGAACTAACGAATTAATAAATACCTTTTTTTTCCATCAACAAAACCTACGTTAGCGTCGTCACCGACTGCAAAGTTACGCATGCCAAGCTGAACATTGGTTGTCCACAATTCAATATACCTACCGCACAAAAGTCCCAACTGCTCCCAACCGTCTGGAGCCAGTGAGACTATGGCATCCCCAATTGGGGAATGTTGTGAGGTTGATGTTATTGGGGAGGGGAAAGAGAAGGGGAAGAGGAAAGTGGGGAAATACCTGTCTATTCAGATCTGGTCACCAAACACGGCTAAAAGCCGTTTCAAGCAACGTTTCAATTCTAAATGGTGGTCTTTCACCAGGGCGATACTGATAGTATCTTCCACTGTGGAACGTGCACAAATATACTGTATGTTATTTTTTAATTAATTAATTGTGAAACAGCACAAATTAATTAGATAAAATTTTCTTGCGCACGCTGGGATTTGAATCCGCGACCTTCGGATTCGTAGTCGAGAGCCTTACCCCTCGACCATGAAATTCAGAAACGAAATGTTTAACCGTATTTGATGAGCAGATCTGAATAGTGAGGTACTTCCCCACCTTCCTCTTTTCCATCTCCTTCCCCTCCTTAATACCTTCAGCCTCACAACTTATCCCAATTGGCGATACCATAGTCTCACTGCCTCCAGAGCCTCCAGACGGTCGAGAGCAGCCGGTACTCTTGTGTGGTATAGCATAAAAAAAATAAAGCAATTTTCGGAGAGTTGTGTGGAGGGTAAATTTGGAGAAAGAAATGAGTGAACCTGAATGTAAAGGAGATCATGTTTTAGGAGGGAGGAAACACAAAGGCTGATAAACGTTCCACATTCCACGTGTTAAATAATGTCGGCCGTGAATTCATTGCATTAGTTTTTGACATGTTTCCAGACTGTGCACCGGTGCTGAGGGAATCAAATACGCTAGTTCCTAGGAGCATCTTCCATTGAAATATCAGTAAAACAAGTACGATATTCCAATCTGACGTCTGTGCTCCAAAGACTGCAAACAAACACAGTGTCCTCTTTTTTTGTCTACAATTTCTTGACAGGCTGTTTTCATGTACGAAAAAATTAAAATATGTTTTTTTTTTTTAAATACTTTTACCTATAAAAAAATACATCGTGGTTCTAATATTTTGCCCTTGACTGTCAAAACAAGGTCATATTTAAATTAGTTGATTTGTGTTAGGCCTCCAATACATTATTGCCTTTAATTTCTGGCAATAGAAATATCTCCATGAGGAAAAAGAACAAATATTACGTATTATGACGAGGTATTCGCATGATTTTTTAATTGGTTTCGAAAAAATCAAACAAATAGATTGTTCTATTGAGTTTTTTTAATCGTTCAACTGCCGGAGACAATGGTACGTAATATATCAAAGAAGCCATGTAATAGGTGTGAAACCAAATTGCGTAACGTTATGATAGAGTTTATGAGATGTTTCCTGTCCGACATCAAAATGTCAAATTCGGGAGGCGATACCTATCATTTGAACCTACTAATAATGAAATTAAAAATCAATATTGCCGTAGTAATGAATCATTTTATTTCCATTTAATCCAATTTAAACAGTTTATTAACAGCCGGCGGGTTATGAGGGCTCTTTTTTTTTATTGGGGCTTTATAGGATTATAAAAAATGCTTCAATTTCGCAGGTACAAACTGAAGTATTTTTAATTTATAAACAATAATTATTAGCCTGAAATACTCATCCAAATTGAAAAAAAAAAACCTTTCCGAGCAAAGATAAATGTCGCCGACAGGACTCGAACCTGCACCCTTCTGATGTCCGGTCAGATGCTCTACCGTTGAGCTACGTCGGCTTATATTTATTTTTTTTGAAGTATTTTTAATAAAATCTATTTTTTGCATTTGTATATATAAAGGTATGAAAAGTGTAAATACTGTAGCAAAAAGAAGAAAAAAAAAAACAAACAAAAAAGTTTAGCAAATAAATATAAAGAAACAATCAAAAAGTATAAAAAATTATAAATGAGTGTTAAGTATAACAAAAAAAAATATATAAAATTTTAAGTACTTGTTAAAATATAAAGTATAAAAAAATCTACAAAACCTTGAAAAAATATTAAATATACAAATTTGTAAAAATATAAAGTATACAAATTTGTAAAAATATAAAGTATAAAAACTTGAAAAAATATAAAGTATAAAAAAAACTTGTAAAAATATGAAGTATATAAATTTGTAAAAATATAAAGTACAAGAACTTGTTAAAAAATATAGCATAAATAAATATAATGTACAAAAACTTGTAAACATATAAAGATATAAAGGCAATTAAATCAGCATATATAGAATACAGTTATTGATTGAAGTAAGCTAATGTGTTAATGTCATTGAAGAAGATAATATTAACACATCCCAAACTGAACCACGAAACCGAAAAAACAACAGAAATTAAAAAGATTTCAGTCGCGTCTGGGACTCGAACCCAGGACCTCTACCTATCCGGGGTAACCGCTTAACCGAGACTCTGTTATTGAATTCTGTTCTGCATTAGTGCCGGGAATGTTGCAATTATAAGGTGATTTGAGTCTAGTTGATCTACTAGGTACGTAATAATAAATTAACGAAAATTCATACTGTGCAGCGGTGCCGGAGAATTCAATGACGCTAGTTCCTCGGAGCGTCTTCCGTTGAAATACCGGTAGAACATGTACAGCGCTCCCACTTGACGCCTGTGCTCCAAAGATTGACATACAGCCCCCAAAAACACACACTTGCAGGTTGCTAACTCAAGCAATACAACAAGTGATTTTTCTAAATTCTAAACGGGTAATTAGTCAAATGTATAAGGTTTCAAAAGACGATAATTGTCAAACTGTAATCTTTTAAATTCTACATGAAATACGTAATGGAATTTTAGGTGAAATGTTCAAAATTGCTCTCACTGGTTATCAAACTGCACCTATTTTCAGAAATTTTAGGATGTATTTCATATCGCGGCTTCCGTGTTCGAGGGGTGTGGCTCTCGACTACGATATGGAGGTCGCTAGTTCAAATCCAGGCGTACGCAAGTAAATTTTATGTAATTAATTTGTGTTGTTTCACAACTACTTAACGAGGGGAAGATACTCTCAGTATCGCCCTGGTGAAAGACCCCATTCAGAATTGAAACGTTGCTTGAAATGGCTTTAACCGTGTTTGGTTTGATTTGAACAGTCGGGTACTTTCCCACCTTCCTCCTCCCCATTTCCTTCCCCTCCCTCTTACCAAAACACCCCGAATTGGGATGAAATAGACTCACGGCTCCAGATGGTTGGGAGCAGTTGGAACTCTTGTGTTTTTTTTTAATAGAAAGATTACAATTTGGGGTTTTTTAATTTTTTTTTAAAACTTACACATTTTACTAACTACCTGTATAGGATGTACATATAAATTATTTGTGACATTGCTTGAGTTAGCAACCTGAAAAGAAATGATCTATTAAGAGGAACGGCTGTGCTGCCTGTTTCATACATAACTTAATTTTGGATTTGAGGCCAAAATACCCATCCGAACTGAATGATCTGTTTTATTAATTAAAGGTTTAGTAAATATCTAGTATGGATGAGAAGTATTTTTTTTTGTTTAACTGAATTTTGGCCTCCAATCCAAAATTCAGTTTTGTATGAAACAGGCACCGCAGCCGTTCCCTTTAAAGTTATCCCGTAGATATACCACTCTGGTTATCCACAGATTACATATTCAATAGAAGAAGGTTTGTTTGGTAGAATATTTTCAAAATGGAAAACACAAGTAGGTACCTACTTAAGAACTTTATTCTTTAGATATGTTTTGAAAAAATAAATGTTTGGAATGAAATAAAATTTTAAAATTAATGTTTCTTTATTTAGACATAGTGATAGTCGTCACAAGGCATTACTTTCGCTGTCAAATTAATTATGGCACCCAAACGACAAGCAAGAATTCACAACTTCATAACAATTCTTAAACAAAAAAAAATAAATAATCCCGAGTAAGGCCAGGTGCGCATCAGCTAGTGTCAGATAAAATTAATTTAAATTCTAAAAATTGTAATAAACTGCATGTATTAAGTATGTGTGATGCACCTATAATATTCAATAAGACTGCGATAATTAAACCACAAACTCCTTTTAAAATGTATTTGTCATTGACGTGGAATTGGAACCGCAGTTAAGCAAAAAGTAATTAACCTTAAAGACAATGCCTTATCCTTAAAAAGAACCGTAATCAGGCCCCGGGTCTCTTGTTGGCCTGCAACAGGCGTCGTTGACGGCCTCCGTGGTCGAGTGATATAGTCCTTAACTACGAATCTGAAGGTTTCGGGTTCGAATCCCGGCATGCGAAAGTACCCAAATCTTTATTTTATTATCGTTCGGCAACAAAATGTAGGCATTTAATAAAGTAGAACTTTTTTTTTTCATTACTATGGCAACACCAAGATTTTGTCTTTGAAATGTGTTCCTAGGTTCTTCACGTTCGATTTTTTCACATTCGAGTTTGACAGTTCGTTAAGAAACAAGGCAAAATATCATAATTAGTTAGGTAGGTACTAACGGCTAGCTTCGCTATGTTAATTAGGTATGCAACTGAACCATTCGTGGATATGACTTTCCGAAGAGACGAGTTTTGCTTTGAATTCTGCCGAGTCTTTAATCAATCTTAGATCGTATGGTAGTTTATTCCAGGCTTTAGGGCCTGACACGCTGGAAGCTCGCTCACCAAACTTAGTGCCTGGTGTGCGCTTTGATGACGTCGCTGATCTAATAGTTGACTGGCGTGAATTAGAATTTTCAGGGCTGCATAGTTCCGATATGTAAGTCGGAGTCATCCCGTTAATTAATTTAAATACCATCCAGCAAAGCTTGAACTGGATTCTTTCAGGACATTTGAGTCAGTGAAGATTTTTGAGATGCTCTGAAATAGGGAAGTATTTAGATACGCCTGTAATAAGTCCTGCCGCAGCGTTAAAAGTAGATTGTAATTTGTTAATATGATAGTTGGAGAAACTTGCATATATTCCGTTGCAGTAATCTAGACGTGAAACAACGTACGAATTAACCAGCAATTTAGTCACCTCTGTTGGCAGGTTTCTCCGCACTGCTTTAATTTGCCTCAATTGGGAGAACCCTGTGCTTACAGTTCTGTTCACTTGAGTTTTAAAGGACAAATCAGCATCCAGATTGACTCCAAGTAATTTGATACATGTCTTTGGAGTAATGCTATTGGATGCCATAGTCCCACTGGCTACGAGGATTCTTGTACGTTAATCACATCATTTTTGACTGACGCCAGAATTAATAGACGTACCCTAACGTACCATTTCGACGACTGAAAGCATAGGTCACGTAACACCCATTTTGGCACCAGCCTAGTTCACTGCCGTCCATGTGTCTTCCGCGTGGTAAGCAAAACAAAATATTCGGTTTTTGTAAGCAACCTGAAACTTCTTACTTATTTGGCGATTTACTTATATTGCGGGCTCGCCTAGCTCGCCCCTAATCTTATTTTAGTTTCTTCCCCTCACATGTTAGGGCATCTCTATGTATTAACTGCTCTTTGGAGCCACCAGCCATCAGCAGGAAAAGTGTGTATTAAAATGGTATGAATAAAAAGTGCATTTTGTGTATATATTTATTTTTATTTAAATAAACAGGTCCTCTTAGAAACATAATCAGATTCAAGTACCGGATTTTCACTTTACTCATTTCCAATATTACCAAATCATCATACCGATAAAATAATATTTATTATTCGCTAATTATTATTAAATATTAAAATATATTATTTGTAAAGGCTTAATGTTACAATAATAAACAATTCGAATCAGCGATCATTTCGAAATACAGACGAAAAGAGATCATGTTGTGAGAATTTTAATTGTTTACGAGAATAGTGCGGAGTGTCGATACTCCCGCCGGCCAGGAGACGACATTTCAGATGAATTATATTTGGATTGTGATATTTGATATTGTCAACCGACAGCAGTGTTAACTCCTACAATAGTAATGTTGTCGTAATTTTAAAACCGTTCATGAATTAACCTTTATCGGTCCGGAGGCGTGTATTATACGCCAAGCAATTTCAGTTGCACAGGTCCGAAGGCGTGTCTCACACGCCAAACGGAGCACACACTTTAAAAGCATTTTAATGTATGTTAAAACCCAAAACATGTTAATATGTTACTAATTGTTTGAAGTTTGAGGATATATTAACGGTAATTAATCATTACAATAATTATTTCTTGATTAGATTGCCAGAAATTGATGGATTAAAGTCTTGGTTTTCATCCGTTTTTCGTCACCCGGTATACCGGCCATTAGCAAATAAGTGAGTGACACTAGATTAGAGAATATTCTTGCAATATCATAGAGACGATTGTGTTTTTAAAACGTTTATCAGTTTTCGGTTTGTATTGTTGCTTGACGGCCTCTGTGGTTTAGTGCTTACGATCCTCGGGTGTGAATCCGGAGGTCGCGGATTCAAATATCATTTGATTAATTTGTGTTATTTCACAATTTATTCACCAGTACTTTCAGTATCGCCCTGGTGAAAGACCACCATTCAGAATCGAAACAAAATTTGTATAATAAAGATCTATTTTGTCCGAAACCACTCACAAATCCAAATAAATAAACATTAAAATCCTATGAAGTGTAAAATTTCGCATTGCGTGAATTTTGTTGTGGTCACCCTATTTATCATTGATTAATACCTAACTGGAAAGGCAACTGTTAACTAGCTAACTGTTAACTGTTAACTTCTTTGGACCTACACGCTTGATTGCGCGAATTCTAACCGGACCGGTAAAGGTTAAACATGTTGCAATAAATATACTGTTTACAAGAAATGTTCCAAGAATTTGAAATGATAACAAGTTTAGTAATGTAAGAATGAAAATGTTACAAGATTTTGAAGTATTTCCATGTCACATTGCACGAGTTTATACTCTTTACAAGTAATGTTCCAAGAATTTACACTGTTTATCAATAATGATGTAAGAATTTGTACTGTTTATCAATAATGATGTAAGAATTTGTACTGTTTACAAGGGTAAGGGTGTATGTGAGAAATTATATTGTTTACAATCATGTTCTGATGACGATAATATGTAAATGCATAATTCTATTGTTTGCAGTACATTTTATGTTATAAGACTTGATAGATTTTATACTGTTTACAGGGAATGTTACAAGATTTTTTGCGTTTTTTACAATTACTTTGGAAGAGTTTTTACTGTTTACCGATAATGTTACAAGATTCTGCGTGGTTTACAAGTCATATTACAAGAGTTCATACTTTTACCGGTAATGTTACAAGATTTTGGGCTATTTACAAGTTGCATTGCAAGAGTTTATACTGTTTACCAATAATATTACAAGATTTTTCGCTGTTTACAGGTGATATTGCAAGAGTTTATACTGTTTACCAATAATGTTACAAGATTTTTCGCTGTTTACAGGTGATATTGCAAGAGTTTATACTGTTTACCGATAATGTTACAAGATTGTGAGCTGTTTACAGGTGATATTGCAAGAGTTTATACTGTTTACAGCTTTATTTAATTTATAAATTCATTCAATGTGCATCCAGAACTCTGTTAAAAAATCTATTTTCGTCTGTAGTACAAAATAATACATTAAATTTATAGTTTTAACTCATTACTTAGTAATTTTATACTAATTTATATTATAAATTGTAGTACATTAGCTATTTATGAACCTAACATACTCGGTTTTACATAATATGTTCCTAATATGAATTTAATATTCCGTTATAATAATATATTTTTAATACATTTTATAAATTCTTACTATTTCCTTAGATTTTAAATAGATGATACATTTTCTTGAGATATATGTCTGATTCAGAAAAATCATAAACTAACACACTTAACTTTATTTTGTTTATTGGAAAATAACTATGCTAAAAAATATTATCGAATTGTTCATAGTACGTAGTTACAATACACCCTCGGGTCTTGTCGCGTGAGGGTAGGCAGATGAAATACTGCACCACAACTCAATGCAGACACGAAATGACGGTAATAGAGTATATTTTTTTAAAATAAATAAACATATAAAAAATCAATTAATTAAATTAAATTGCTTAAAATTAAACGAAAACTTTGGTCAGAAAATACGTAAGTTAAAACATATATATGTATATTTTTTTTTTAAATAGGAATTTTTAAAAAAAACTTTAAAAATATTTATTAATATAAAATCTAATAATTATTATAAGTTGTTTCAGTATTGCCCGGATGATGGTCAACCTCCGATAGGAAAGGGCACCAGCAGAAGAATATTTATGATAGTTAAAGTTATTAATACAAACAAATTAAATTACGCAGCGTTTGGAAATTCATGTAATAATTTTGAACTTTGTTTTTAACGAAAGACATTTTAGTAATTGAATGAGTAACCCTGCCGACTCAAATGGAATGAAAACTAAAACCGTGATCAGAGTAAGAAATTTTGTACATTTAGCGCATTAATTTCCAAAAGCTTTTCTTGGAAATATCAGTTTTGAAAAATGATTCCAGTAATCCGGCAAGTTTTATATAGTGCTCGATTACTGAGATTCTGCTGTATTACTTTTCATCATCACATATCTTATTTTGCCATATCCCGTACATTCTGTAATCACCGATTCCACTGTATACATATCTTTTTTTTTTTAACAATATACCATACATTCAAGTAATTCGGCCCCATCACCTTGTATACAGTTCGAATACTGAAATTCTACCGTATGACTATCAAAAAATTTAAAAATAATTTTCCAGTAATACCCGGCAATTCCAGTAATCCGGAGCCATAAAATTATGAATATCGATCGTCCAGTTCATTAATC
This sequence comes from Halesus radiatus, assembly GCA_022606495.2. NCBI lineage: Eukaryota > Metazoa > Arthropoda > Insecta > Trichoptera > Limnephilidae > Halesus > Halesus radiatus. Next base: position 146,552 of record JAHDVE020002284.1, on the reverse strand, counting down.
AGACATCTCCAAACACCAAGGTACTGAGATAATGAGGAAATCAATATTGTAATTATCATAAAATATCTAGACAGGGCATGTACATCTTAAAAATGACACCGAAGCAAAATTAATTGATTCAATTTTTAATTATTAATTATTTTTATGGAGATTTAAAAACCTCATTTTAATATTTAATCATTGTAGAAAATAATATTAACATAACCTACCTGAAACATGAAAGCGATAAAAACGACAGAAAATAAAGAGATATCGATGAAGATGACATAAATTGATCTGTTCTCATTAGCTAAGTTGGTTAAGCGGTTGCCCCGGATAGGTAGAGGTCCCGGGTTCGTGTCCCAGATGCAACTGAAATCTTTTTATTTTCTGTTGTTTTTTTTTCCGTTTTCATGATTCATTTAGGTTATGTTAATATTATTTTCTACAATGATTCAAAATGAATTTGTTCGTGAAAACATTTATCAAAAAGAAAGCGCATTATCTCATAGTAAAAAAATCGCGAGAAGCATTGCTTGTTACCTTTTGTTGGTCTACAACGAGAAAATTTGTCTCCCAGCAAGTTTACATCAACGGAGTGGCTATCTTTATCGAGATCATTTTTCAAACACAAAATTGAGACAGTTAGAGACATTTTAGATGGGGACTCTCCTGGACTTTATTATTGACAATTTAATCAGCTATATGAATACGTTAAAATATATGTATGATGCACATCGTTTCGAGCGAGCGTTTTCAAAAAACTAACAAATCGACACCTCCCGCGTGAAGTATTGTAACTCCAAAATCGGAAATTTATAGGACAGTGGTGTTTAAAGTGCCAGAAGGTCGGTGCAGGTCCAGTTTTTGATTGTTTTGCATCCCAAATTTGGTGCAAAACAATCAAAAGTTCAACTTATGCCAAGCTTCTGTCTCTTTTAAACCACTCCTCTAATAAAGTTCCTATTTTGAAGTTATGATACTTTAAGTGGGTGTCGAAATGATATATTGCAAAATTTCTCCTAGCCGTTGTTGTATGACGGTGTATGGGTTAGTGACATGTGAATGTATTTAAGTTACAACAGCAGTTTTGTCAAAAACTATACGCTCAACATACGGTACACAGCGCGGCACACGCAGTCGGGTTTTCAACTTCAAACTGCGACACGTGCCTTTCTGGCTTCCTATGACATGACCCAAGTATATTATGCGATTTGGGGTTAACTTTGCACTCTGTATGTTTTTTGGACAGAAACAACAGAATTCAATAGGGTTATGAAATTAACATGCTTATTTGATATTTCTATGGTCATCATTAATGAAATATTATTGCGTCTGTGTTTTACCGTGTTATTCAGTACCATAAAGTGACACCAGGAGGCGTATGATCTTATAATGACCCAGATTTTATTTTAATTCTATACGAGTGTATCAGCGTTGTAAACTGCCTGGACGCATTTATGATTAGTCGCAGTATTGCGACAAATATAGGGTACACTTTTGCATATAACTGCATATTTTAAATAATAACTCGGATACCTTTTCTTTTTATTTGTCTGACTAATGCTCTGAACAATTCGCTTCTTTTTTCCCAGCGGTCCGACATCTGTTACAGTCTTGCACTAGGAAATATTCGATTAGCCTGTTTTCAATTTTAAACTATTTCGAGAATTCTTTTTTTGCTACCCGAAATCTGTCTTTCTTAAGAGGAACGGCTGCGGTGCCTGTTTCATAGAAAACTGAATTTTGGATTGGAGGCTAAAATACCCGTAAATAAATTTTTTAAATTAAAAGATTAGTAAATATCTACTACGGATGAGAAGTATTTTATTTATTTTTGTTTTACCTTATGAAATATCGGCCATTAAAAGAATTGATTTTTCGCGATTTTAGAGGCACCTTTGACAATTATTTGGGAGCTAACGGTGATTTAAAAAAAAGTTTTACCCCGTCTACTTTGAAAATATAATGAAATATAAAATTACAAATTTTTTTTTTAAATTAAAATAAGCATTATGGCGGACTTTAAATAAAATTAAAAACGATCAATTTACGGTGGAACACAAATTTGTCATACAGAATTTAAAATATCGACCCAAAAAAACCTTTTTATTTAAATGTTTTACTTTTATATTTTTATTTATGTAATCGTACTTACATAGCAAATGTGATGTATTTTTTAAAAAGTACGATAAACCCGCAAACAATTTTCTAAGCTACCCCTAAAGTTATGAAAATTGTTTTCCTTTCATGGCACATACTTAAAAAATTAAAACAAAAATAAATAAAATACTTGTCATCCGTACTAGATATTTAGTAAACCTTTAATTAAAAAAAAAAAAATAGATCATTCCGTTTGGATGGGTATTTTGGCTTCAAATAAAAAATTCAGTTTTGTATGAAACAGGCAGCGCATCCGTTCCCCTTAACTTAAAATAGTTTTGTATTCACGGTGCGAATTTATATATATACATTAGTGGTGGGCGAAGCGGCTCGGTTTAGTGATCCGGATCACTAAATCAGCTATTTGTAGTGTACCGGTTCGATTGAACGACGGTTCGCGTCCCCCCGCACCGTGCCCTGTCCCTCGCTCCCGTGGCCCTCCTAAAGACGTCCTTAAGACGCTCTTATACGATACTTTTTTCGTTCAGTTTTCATGTGGATTGTCTTTACGGAGAGCTGGTTTAGTGATCCGGATCAATAAACCGAGCCGCTTTGCCCACCACTAATATACATAAAGTATCGCTACAAAGGCAGACAGTATAAAACTAAGAGTTTAAATTTAATATACAATCCTCTTATAAAAATTAATAGAGTAAAACATTAAGAATAATACTTAGTGCATAAAAACTTTATGATTACTTAAATCCAAACAAAATAATATATTGCTCCAAACTTAAATTACGCATTTCAAACTTACTTTGACAAACTTCAACTTCGACGCATCTCAAAATACTTAATAAATAAAAAAATTGTCAATTTTAATAAAAATAAATCGTTTTGTACTAGTCTGCACTATAATTCTGAAAATTTGTATACATAAATTTTTTGGCTGTTTTTAAAAACCCGCAAATTAAACGCACAACGGATTTCTAGATCAATGCGGCTATTTTCGTCGGGCAATGTTATTTTTTACACCGAGCTATGATCCTTTGCAGTTTCCGTTGAAAACAACAACTGTGTAAGTTAATTATTTATTTTTATACATTTCAAAGTCATGATAATGCCATGGAAACCATTATAGAATAAATTTAATTCGTAAAAAGTTACCGGAACAAAAAGAAATAATTCAAAGTGACAATTATTCATAAAATTTATTTAATTGATACAGACGATTCGCATAGCTCCCGCGAGCACTTGGTGCATTCTACCTCATTCCTGTGACAGTAACCCGGCCCCTTTGATGTTGTTCACCAGGGTTGTCATTGGATATTCAGCTATTCTTGGTTCCACAATGTGTTCCCAGGTAGCTGAGCCTTCTTCCCATCAAGGCGGGACATTGGTACCGTAGGTGAATGCGAGTCTCTTATTTCCTGCATCTATTGGTGCAGGAAATGTGAAGAGAATGAACACAATCCAGTTGCCAGAACAAAAAATATATATATCTGACTGCCATCATTACGAAAGCGGTTATTTAATAGTCTGTATGTATTCATTTTTCCTACAAAAGCCAGCGAATGAAAATATATAAACAAAATGCAATTTTTACTACTATTCTAAATCAACACAGCTATTTTCATTAATATAAAAAAATAAAAAAAAAAACACCAAATAGTTCCATTTGGCTGCAGGAAAAATATAATTTAGTTTTTCGTAGCGAGTTTCCGTAGGCCGACTGGCTCCGGGCTTTTGGAACTCTTGCGCGGTATGAATATTTTATTTTTAAATGTATGGATAAAATGTAAAAAAAAAATCGAAAAAACTAAATTGAATCAGAATTGAAAACAATAGTTTTTGCTTTATTTAATTGCGGGTTTCAAGAATTTAGAATGCATATACTCTGTTCCCTAATGATAATTAAAATTCTTATAATGTGAAATCACGGTCATCAGAAATTTTATACCGTATAATAAACCGAGGTGTGTTCAAAAGAAAAGGTGAATTTTGAATTTTCGCGGGCTGTGTACATTCGATTATCGATTTTTTTTGTTATGTTAGTACACATATGTTTATCAAATGTTAGCATTATCAGCCATTTTGGATCAGTGGTTTGTTTTTGACAACTGGAAAGGTTAGTCACGTTTTTGGGTGTTCTTCGATTTTTTTATTTAGGTTCGTTTTCTGAGGCATCATCAGTCCGATTGAAGTGAAATTTTAGATTCGCTTTATTTTCTATGTCCTCATCAGCATTTCTTCAAAAAAAAATTATTCTCTTAAGAAAAAAATTGTTAATAATTGTTAATCCTATGGAGGAATTTCCTAGTTTTGGTCGGAACTTGATAGCCGTTTTCTGGGGCATCACCAGTCCGATTAAAGTGAAATTTTAGATTTGCCTTGTTTTCTATGTCCTTATATTTCTTCAAAAAATCCAAAAATCGATGTTTTTCGATTTTTTACAAAATTTTTTTTTAGTAAAAAATCGAAGAAAAAACAAAACGTGACTAACCTTTCCAGTTGTCAAAAACAAACCACTAATCCAAAATGGCTGATAATGCTAACATATGATAAACATGTGTGTACCAACATAACAAAAAAAATCGATTATCGAATGTACACAGCCCGCGAAAATTCAAAATTCACCTTTTCTTTTGAACACACCTCGTATGTATAAAGAAAAAAAAACTTATATTGTAATATTTTTGTTCGATTTTTTTTAAAACATTGCAACTACCAACGATAAAATCTAGTAAAAAAAAAAAGTTTCTATAAAACTAGTGATTGTGTCAAATGACTATAAAAAGGCGATATTTATAATATATATATATGTTATTTACATTATGTTTGTTGCATTATACATATATGTATTATAATAGATATATCTACATATAATAATAGCAGTGCAAATAAAAACATATAAACTTATAGTGACTCTATTGGGATGTTCCAGACTCCGTCATATTTGAAGACTGCCAAATCGGCGGTCCCCGTTTGATGCCGACTTGCGGGTCACTTCGGCTTTTGATCGAATTCTAATCTATCAAGTCAGATTTTCGGCTGACAAATCGCTTGAAACCGGAAAATTTGCCCCCTTTACCTCGCCATGCGACAGCTGAGTGTAATTTCGTAATTACTTATTATTTTTGTTAACGGTACCGTCCTACCAGATAATATGTTTATGTATTTATAAAAATTGTGTACATCATAAATAGTTTCCCCAGAATAGCATATTTGGTGAAACGATTCATCACATTACAAAAAAGGTGAAATACAGAAATGTGAAAATATTTTTGATGTTTTACTATATTTTTCATCCTCTTGTGGTGTTTATCCAGTAAAAGTCGAGTATTTATTGATCATAAGTAACATCGATATAAAAACATGATACAAAAAACGAGATTCGATCATGGGTAAGGACGGTGGACTCTGATATCGGTGAAACGATTTTTTTTTCAGTTTGCAGGCGTTTTTCAAACGAATAACATTTGTAGAGTACTGTACGAACATACTTTAAAGAACAAAATCCCCGAATCAGTATTCCACAAGTCAATCAGCGTAATGGTCATGTCACGCTTGTCGGCCTATCAGCGTTTGATCAAAAGCTAAAACGGGATGAGAACCGGCATTTAACGGGGACCGTTCAAATGTTAAATATTAAAAAAAAATTCAGAGACACAATGACATTATTATGAGTTATTGTCAATGTATGGAAAAATAGAAACTGTGGGACAACTTTAGTTTTTGTGACTACAGAAGAAATCACTTTTAATTTCAAAATAAAATCCATTAATTGTTGGTTGTAGTAAAATTAATTCATTAATTAAATACAAAAGCCACAATGACACTTCATCAGTTTCAAGTGACAACATAAGAATCACTATGACTTCAGTAGTTAAAGTGACAACATAAGAATCACCATAACTTCATCACGTAATGGGACAACATAATAATCACTATGACTTCAGCACGTAATGTGATAACACAAGAATCACCATGACTTCTTTTTTTTTACAGTAACTCCATACAGGAGACCCTGAGGGAAATAATTTCCCTCTAGGCCTATAGCATCTGTGTGGAGGGTCTTTTAGAGAATAGGGAGGAGGGAACTTGGGTCTTGAAGAGACCCATGTTGTAGGATGGAGGAAACACAGAGGCTGCCAGATCATTCCACAGCCGAGCTGTTGAACACAAGAACGAGTCGTAGAAGCGACCAACAGTTATTGTTATAACATAAGAATCACTATGACTTCAACAGTTAAAGTGACAACATAAGAATCACTATGACTTCAGCAGTTAAAGTGACAACATAAGAATCACAATAACTTCAGCAGTTAAAGTGACAACATAAGAATCACTATGACTTCAGCAGTTTAAGTGACAACATAAGAATCACTATGACTTCAGCAGTTAAAGTTACAACATAAGAATCACCATAACTTAAGCAGTTAATGTGGCAATATAAGAATCACCATGACTTCTACAGTTAATGTGACAACATAAGAATCACTATGACTTCAGCAGTTAAAGTGACAATATAAGAGTCATAACAGCTGTACAAGGTAAAATGATAACAACATAAAAGTCACTATGACTGCTTCAGTTAAAGTTCCAATGCAAGAGTCACTTTAACTGCGACTGGCATCCACAATAGGCTATCAACTGTCGGCCTACAGCACATCCTCAGATACTTTGGACATGTCGCTCGCCGAACCGAGAACTTCAACCTAAAGAAGCTCATGGTCACTGGCAAAGTGGAAGGCAGGAGAAGCAGAGGAAGGTCACCGACGCATTAGGGTGACCAAATTTCGCAGTCGGTGATCGCAGCTCTCCACGCAGCGCAGGATCGCGAGGAGTGGAGGAGCCTTGCACACCAGGAAGATTGGAGTGGGGGTCACAATCCTCAGCAATGAGAAAGCGATTCAAGAAGGAGATGACTGCGTCCATTAAATTTCCAATATAAAAATCACCATGACTTCAGCAGTAAAGGGTAAAATAAGAGTCACTCTGACTTCATCAATTAAAGTGACAACATTAGTCACTATGACAACATAATTATTAGTTGCGGCAACAACGGCTGCTCGACAACATTATATATTATAAGAGTCACTACGACTCTACATTAGTTATAGCAACAAAAACATATTCAAGGCGATATTTGACATTTTATTCCGCTAACTTATTTATATTATGAAGATTTCTAAGCCTCCTTTTATAATATATGTATATATATTTTTAATATTCGACCCACTTTTCAACACAATTGTCTTTAGAGTCACTTTGACAGTGACACTGAACGTTTATAAAGTCACTTCGGCGGTCACACTGACCGTTTTAGCGTCACTTTAATTGTGACAATAGTTTTTACACACATTTTCTACTTTGTTCAGTTTGGCATTCGTAGAGATATAAGACAAATACTCCAATTCTGTGGAGAATCACCTTAAATTTCCCCCCTAAGCAAATGGAATAATTGAGTCAATCATTTTTAAATGCATCATGGCTTGAGAGTCAGTGCAACTATTCTTGGGTCATTTTGACACTCAAAAATACTCATAAAAAAAAGCATTTCAATATTATTAAAACGATAATATGAAGAAACTTGTCAAACAAGGTTTTTTCCCCTAGTTACGATAAGACATACATATCTGCACGACACCAAAACTGAAAAATATTTATATCTTTTCACTTTCACTTCGAATAACACAAATTTCGTGCAAATTTTTTTTACACCAACATCTAATCAATTTTCGCACCACAATTCAACTGCTCAATATATTTTTTTTCTTCGCGTTTGATCATCTCAATATATTCTTTTGCCACATTCAACATATTATTATGCATTGCCAACAAATTTGTCACTCGCAAACAAAATTAACAACAAACTGATTTTCAATGAATAAATTAAACAATTTTTGTCTAGATTCTTTCAAAATTAAACGAGTGTGAAGCCTCCGTCAAATATTTAAAAACGAATCAATCATTGGCCAATTAACTCTCCAGCAGTCTCAAACCAATCGATAAATTCAGAATGTTTCGGAAAATTAATTGATTCAATCCACCAATCATTGGAAAACGCCACAAAATCTATCAACAAACCGACTAATCAATTGACTAATTCGGATGCACCGATCTGGCGTAACCCCCAAACTGGTACAATCACGAACTCGAGGAACTGTCATCGACATCGTCAATATTCTCGACATCGTCCACGTCGTCATCGTCATCGTCATCATTGTCTCCGTTGGAGCTGGTCGGGTTGATGATGTCCGTCTCCTCTTGGAAGTGAACCTTCCGCTTGTTCGTGGCCGCCGCAGTCATCGTCAAATCCGGGTGATTTTTCAGCAGCTGAGAGACGTTAATAGCTTCGTTTCCAGACGCAGCATCATCGGCAGTGTCACCCTTTAAAAACTTCATATTGACGACGCGGATCGCCGGCGATTTCATCATGATTGACTTGGGGTCGCCCACGATCAATTTGACCTCCGGAGTAACCGGTTGATTCAGATTAGGCGAGTCGATCGAACCGTCGTCTTTACCGCTGGATCCGTCCTCCTCCTCGTCTTCGTTATCGTCCTCCGACTGTCCGTCCGTTTCGTATTTGGGACTGGGCTGTTTCTCCGTCTTTCCGTTGTTGCCCTCATTGTCCTTGTCCTCGGGGCTCTGCGGGGATGTTGAAGCCTCTTCCTTGATTGAGGAGTTGGGGTCGATTGTGTTGAGGTAGCTGGACAGCGTTTGAGGTGTCACGTTGAGCATCTCGGCCGCCTTGAAGAGGGTTATGTCTTTCATCTGCAGTTTGATGAGGATTTCAGCTCTACCTTGCTCCGTCCAGAAGTCTTGAACCCTGGAGATAAATACAATAAGGTGCACTTAGTAGATGGCCAACAAACCCTTTTCTTTCTAAACGTAATAATCTTCTATAGTTATCAAAAGTTAATTTTTTGGCATCTGCAAGAATTTTATTGCCATTTTAAAGAGAATTTCGATTTTCTAACTCCATTCATAATTAAAAAATCAACAAGTCTAAGGTATCAATAACGCTAGTTTCTCGGAGCATCTTCCATTGAAATACCGGTAAAACAAGGACAGCATCCCCACTAGATGCCTGTGCTCTAAAGATTGCAATCCCTCAGATAAGGGGGTCTATCAAACGGACTGCCCGTTTCTGCACAGAGTCAAGGGTTTTTTTTAAGTATTTTGGGGCTCCAGATGGTGGCTACCAAATGCAACAGTGGGGCATACTTGCGATTGTACAGGGTCAGCAGTGTGTACTATTAAAGTATCTGCGGGCCCTGTACAGCACGCCTTAGCTTGTGCCTAGATCTGGACTACTCTGAATCACCAAGAAAAATGGTGATTTTTAGATTGATTGATTGAAAGATTTTTCTAGATTTTTAAAGCTAATTAGAAGTAATTAGCTTTAAAAATTCGCTCACTCGTGCCGTTCAACGGAACAACGTTGCTTGGCGCCGTCTCTTGCAACGTTCTTCCTCATATTTCATACATTTACGGGGTATGTTCCAATATTTAGGCGAAAACTTAAGAAGCTTTAATGACAGCCTATCCACATCAATGCTATAAATACTGGGAAGAACGTTGCAAGAGACAACGCTAAGCAATGATATGTATTCCACATTTTAATTTTGTTTTTGTCGATTATTTTCTGAATTAAAAAAGGTCTTCTTTCATATTTGCTTATTATATTTTAAGATTATTAAAATTAAGCAAATAGCACTAGTTTTTATCACTTGCTGCCTTATTTGAAGTGTAAATATTGGTGTAGTCTAATAAATTGATGAGGGACTGTAAAGCCCCCCTTAGGAAACGGTGGGGTACCTAGGTCGGTTGATGCCGAAGCAGTCCCGTAGCGCCTACAGGGTGCCATAATGACCCCCAGCATCTCTGCCGCCTGCTTCATCTCCAGCTCCTTGCAGAATACCGCTTCCATCACCTGTGGAGAGGGTGATTCATTATTATAGAGAGAAGACATGGTATTCAAAAACACCTACAATACACTAACGGGAAACCATCACGGACGCGTCTATTGAAAACAATGGCATTCACGACTATCAGCTCCGACGGTCCAAAAGAAAGCACTTTCATAACAATGGACTAAATTGACAATAATGGATTAAAATGACAGCAATTGGATAAGAATGGAACAAAATGACAAAAATGACAAAAGTTTGACAAGATTGGACTAAATTGACAATAATGGATTAAAATGACAGCAATTGGATAAGAATGGAACAAAAGGACAAAAATGACAAAAGTTTGACAAGATTGGACTAAATTGACAACAATGGATTAAAATGATAGCAATTGGATGAGAATGGAACAAAAGGACAAAAATGACAAAAGTTTGACAAGATTGGACTAAATTGACAACAATGGATTAAAATGACAGCAATTGGATAAGAATGGAACAAAAGGACAAAAATGACAAAAGTTTGACAAGATTGGACTAAATTGACAACAATGGATTAAAATGATAGCAATTGGATGAGAATGGAACAAAAGGACAAAAATGACAAAAGTTTGACAAGATTGGACTAAATTGACAACAATGGATTAAAATGACAGCAATTGGATAAGAATGGAACAAAAGGACAAAAATGACAAAAGTTTGACAAGATTGGACTAAATTGACAACAATGGATTAAAATTGGAACAAAAAGGACAAAAACGGACAAAGTTTGATAAGATTGACAATAAATGCACTGGATACAAAACACAGCAATTGGATAAGAATGGAACAAAAAGGACAAAAAATGACAAAAAGTTTGACAAGATTGACTAAATTACAATAATGGATTAAAATGACAGCAATTGATAAGAATTTTGAATGTAAAAGGACAAAAAATGACAAAAATTTTGACAAAAGATTGGACCAAATTGACAATAATGGATTAAAATGACAGCAATTGGATAAGAATGGAACAAAAGGACAAAAATGACAAAATTTTGACAAGATTGGACTAAATTGACAATAATGGATTAAAATGACAGCAATTGGATAAGAATGGAACAAAAGGACAAAAATGACAAAAGTTTGACAAGATTGGACTAAATTGACAACAATGGATTAAAATGATAGCAATTGGATGAGAATGGAACAAAAGGACAAAAATGACAAAAGTTTGATAAGATTGGACTAAATTAACAATAACTGAACAAAATGATTACGGTTGAACAAAATTAAAAATAATTTAACAGAATTACTACAGTTGGACTAAATTTAGCATATATGAACAGAATGACTACAGTTAATACTATATTTATTATAATGGAACAGAATGACTACAGTTGAACAAGATTAAACTAAACTGACAATAAGGGAAATGACAATAAATTAATTTTAAAAATTATGTGTTTCAGTGACAATAAGTGAAAATCTCATCCCATCTTCTTCCCCTTATCCTATTTGAATCGGGGACCCATCGCCACGACAAGGTGCCTCCAAGCGTACTGAGCTACATCAACAGGCTCCGTCCACAGCAGGCCCAGCCTCTGGAGATGCTTCTTCAAGATTTCCTAGGGCAGCCAGAAGTACATCTAATAGAAATAATTTAAAAAATCACTCACTCTCTTAACATAGTCCTCGGCCCAGAACTGGGGCCTTCGCCCCCGCACCAGGTAGTCGCTGAGCTTGACCACGTCCGCAAACTGCGCCAGGGCCCCCCCGGCCGCGGGGCCCGGGGCCACGGGGGCCTCGGACACAGTGGGCTTGTCCAGCGGGCCGCCAGTCGTCAGCGCCAGCGGGTCCCCTGGGGGCACACAGAGATCAGTCATGGAGATGATGCATTATACCTACATGTATTCAAGTTACCACTAGCCGTTGGAATTAACAGCTAGATGCCATCAACGCCAGAGGGGTCCATTTCATATAGGTACATAAGCACTGCCTACCTTATCTTAATTACATTAAAATACAAATAACAACAAAATTTATAAAATTATTGAAAGAAATCAATTTACACTTTCAAAAATAAGTTCCAGCTACGAATCACAGCGCCGTGAGAGCTCCACCGACAGCCCTACTATCAAGTGTCAAAAGCAGGAACTAAATATGCAAAATGACGCACGTGTCATATTCAAATGTTGACTGTATTCTACACAAAAGTGCGCATGTGTACAATACGCATCCAAAGAAAGATTCGTTTGTGTTAGTGTCGAAAAAAGCAGTGCCTTTCGGTACAAATCACAAATATAGCAATCAGTGTCATTTCTGTTTTATTCCTATTAGTACAATTTTACTAATGAAAGAATAATGTTATTATGTTGACTTTCATTAATTCAATTGTGCGGTTAACAAAAAAAAGGAAATAATATATATCCAGTAATTGACTTGTAATACAGATTAATGAAGCAGTTATTTGGATATTTGATGTGGAAGATAATCCCAACCGATATCGGTTAAAGCCAGCAGCTTAGCTGTTCTTAGCTTTTTCAAGATTTTTTAAATATCTATTCGCTGTTTTTTCCTACTGCCAACTAGAGGTGGGTGTTTCAGTTTATTTTTCAAAATAGCCAAAACCATTTCGGTTTCTCAAAATAGACTGTCATTCAAAACTGTTTTTAAAATAACATAATAAATTAGAAGGAAAAAAAAACCACAGTTGCGGCCAAAGTGTTTTATAGCAACGGAGTTTCGGGAGAAAGCATTTCGCGCCAAAGCTTGTTGTAACAACGGTCGGTGACAGAGTTTCAGGAGAAAGCGTTTCACGCAGAACTAACAATTACTGTATTAGAATCATTTAGCGGGCGTAGTTGCACGTTTTTTTAAACGGTTATCCCAAAATCTACGAAAGTGTTACAACCGTTTCGGGAGAATGACACCAAAAACGATATAATATAATTTCAATATACACAGTAGAGCCTCGTTAAATCCAAATCCACGGGACATCGAAAAAAGCCGCCCCTTCAAATTCAAGTAGGTATTCAAAGCAAAATTGTAATAATACGACTTATTCCTGTGTAAATTCAATTTTCGCGGTCAATTACCGACGAAATCAGTCCTTCAAATTCAAATACTCAAAAGTAAATTTGTAAAAATACTAAATACGTCCGCGTAATTCCAATTTTCGCGGCCGATAACCGTCACGTCCAGGCCTTCAAATTTCTAAGTAAATTTGTCAAAAATATGACATATTTCCGTGTAAATCAAAATTTCGCATCCGAAAATCGTCCCTACAAATTTAGACAGTCTAAGTAAATTCGTAAAATTATGACGGATTCACGTGTTAATCGAGATCGATTAACGGCACAGCGCATGTCTGATTCAGAATTATGAACTAAATTGATAATTACCGCGTTATATCTCCAGATTAAAATTTTTTAAATTCTGTCTTATTTTGGCAAAAATTTTCGAATTATACGTTTTTACGAATTATCGGGGTTCGAATTAACAGGGTTCTATAAGCATCAACCTAGACTATACACAATTAACATTTTCACAAAAAAATAACTGCGGCAGTTGTCCGACAATGCCTATCTGCAATCTTTTTCAACGCCTTGCACTGTTCAGGAACCTTGTGGTACCAACCTTTGAATTGTGCAGCGTTCTGCGGCGAGTGTGTGATGGGAGTGACGGGGCTGGACGGAGCCGCCCCGTCCACCTCCATGACGGTGTCCAGGAACTGGGAGATGTCCCGCCCGTCCAAGGATGCCTCGGAATACTCCGAAGACAGCTCCTCTGGGTCCTATACCGAGAGAATGACAAGTAAATTCAGTCAAATGAGAATCCACAGACACGTTTCACCCACAGGTAATAGAAACAAAGAAGTTTGCAACTCGTCGGACCCAGCCTTCTTCAGAACAAGACAGTATAATACATATAGACTAACCTAAGTACGAACATTTACACATGAGGTTAGCAAAATTAAAAAAAAAGTATAAAAATGGGTACATCTCCTATTTCTTACTGTTAACCCACAAAATACATAGATGTAAATAAAAATTTAAATAAATTTTTCTATTTTTGAAATGTGCATATCAAAAAAGCAATTTATTAGCCTCTCTCACACACACACGTTTCCGCCTACATTTCTCGTTCTTCGCTGCAAAGCGTCCGCCGATCTGCCGTTAAACGTTGCGTTAATTTGGGTAAAAAAAGTCACCACACTTCGGCGGGCAGGCCGATCCGTTGATGGACTGATCTCCGAGTGGAAGTGTACAGTAAAGGGATTTCTCAGAGATCGGAGCCAAGTGTGGCTCAATGCGTGATACGTCGTACAGTTTAAAAGTTTTGTTACAGTTTTGACCATAGATATCGCAACAGAAATGTTCCTGGAAGGACGAGTGACTCTTTCAGGGCACTTCTCCGCCACCGCATGGGAAGCTTATGGTGCAGAGTACGCCAATCCAAGAATACCATCATTACTGCCACAGCTACATGGATGAAGTCTCCCTTGATGGCCCTTTGTAGACGGGAAACCATCAAATATCCACTACAAACTTGTTAATTTTGAGTAATGTTTTTCTTTTCTTTTCTTTCTTGCTCTAATTTAAGGTACCTATTGTTATTTATTTGTTTGTATTAATCACTTATGGAAGTATTGCATTGCACCGCCCCTGCATACCTTCTGGAATAAACAACTAATATTATCATTATAAGATAGACATCACTATGGACATTTAACAATTCAAATAATAATGTAACATAATTGTCCAGAAGATTATAAATTACTTATGTATGAACGGTGCAAATTTAGACAAATTAAAATATAGTTTTTTTGAATTCACTTTTATTTCAAACAAAGTGTATTTTCATTTAATTCATCATGTCAATCTACAATGTGTTTGCTTATTATCAAAACGGGTTTTCACCAGGACGGGCTGGTGCAGGTGTGCTACCCTGCGTATATTGCCATATAAATCGGCACTGGCCGGTAACCGACTGCAGTAGAGTGCTTAGCCATTTTCCTGTAAAATGTCAAATTCGGGAGACAAGGATAACTTTACATCTGAATGCGCTATAAATGTTCCAAAGTCGGCGTTAATCAGTGAAAACTTTTGTTCTACTTTATTAACCTTCCAGCGGACGCGCTGTCGTAAAATTTACGACAAATGCTCCTTATCGCTTCCCCCACTCTCACCACTTAGTCACAAGTGTCAAGCTCCGAGCTATTCGAGGGTCAGTGTCTCTCTAAACTACAGACGTACCGGATGTGCTTAGAAGTTTATGTTATTCATTGATATTTGAAAATTTCCGTTGAGCGTAAAGTGTATTAAGTAAAGTACTATTTCTATTTATTTCACATTTATATCATTTCCTTTTATACAGGACAGGTCGTGTGAAAGTTCCCGCGCTCCTCTTACCACGAGCTCTCGAAATGTTGTGACTAAACCGGAACGCTAATATGAAATGGTAAACAGATACCCCCCGCTCAGTATTTACGAAGCCCTACCAGACGTTAACCCCGGTCCTCATTTCCCCTCGCCTAGTAAAGCCCTGAGTGTCTTCGATTGGTCGGCGCTTGGGCCTAATAATCTTACAGCAATTCCTTAACATTTATATAAAGAAAACACCATTTACATTGCGAAAACTTGATCATGTAAAATTTACGACAAGCGCTCGCTCAAGGGAAATTATTCAGAGCGCCCGCTGGAAGGTTAAACTCTTTTAGTCCATTTTTAAAAACATGTTACTTGGGTAGGTTTTGAAAATTTGGAGTTGGGTTGGCGCAGTAGCGGTGAGAATGTGGAATATTTAAAAAGAATTACCTCAATTCTGTCAGCGGGTGGCCTGGCCCATTCTATCGGCAGTTCCTTCATGAGGCTGAAAACATAAAAACTTCAATTTTAATACCATTCACGACACTGAATAGAATATTCCTAGACGCCATATTTTTACATTAACGCCACACAGAAGAGTCTGGGGGTCAGTCTGTCCAGGTGTGAAGGACGTAGTAACGATGAGGGTCGAGAGGCCGGCTGGAGAGGTCAAAGGGTCTCCCTCAACCGGCCTATCCCGATCCGGACGATCACACAGTATAATAAAAAATAATTTTTTATTAACATTTTTAATTAATTACTTACCTACTTTAACCAATTTTTGTTTATGCTTACAAATTGTCAATTCTTACATTATTGTGTTCTATGTTTATCATTTGTCTATACTTGACATTATTATTTTTTTAGTATTCTGTATGTCCAGATGAGGAAAGCTTCGCTTTCGAAACATGTTGATATGTATATATTAATAAAGTGGTGATCACAAAGTAATTTTTAATTCATTTCTTAATAATGACGCCAAAAAGTGAATACCATTTGAAGAAATTATAAAAATATTTTATTTATTTTTGTGTTAAATTATGAAATATGGGATATTAACACATTCATTGCTAACTAAAATTCGTACATATTAATGCCATGCTGAGAACATTTGACTGAAAGGTCGAGCGAGCTAAAGGAGTGTTTACATGACCATAATATTGTATAGACATCATAATTTACTGGTTTTTTTTTCAGAAAGAAAACGAGAAAGAGGAATGTGTAATGTTTTATTTATTATGGCGAACTAAAGGAGTATTGTCTGTTTTAGACCGGAAATGGAACAGATGGTGCAACGCGCGAGGCGCTTTGCGCGCATGCCGGTCAAATTACTGTCAACGCGCGACGCGCGGTGTCAGCAATGAACGTGTTAAAGTAATCAATTTTTCATGATTTTAGAGGAAGCTTTGAAAATTATTTGCGAAATTACGGTAAAAAAATAAATTATTCATCATATTTGCTACGTAAATATGAATAAAATAAAAAAAAAACATCTTTAAAAAAAAAACATTTTTTCAGGTCGATATTTTAAATCATGTACGGCAAATTTGTGTTCCGCAGTAAATTGGTCGTTTTTAATTTAAATTTAAATCCATCGTAATTTTTATTTTTATGTATTTTTTTATTTTTTATATTTCATTATATTTTCAAATAAAACTTTTTTTTTAAATCTTCATTAGCCCCCAAATCATTGCTAAAGTTGCCTCTGAAATTGCGAATTTCTTTAATGGCGTTTATTTTGTAAGTTCAGACATTTAAAAATAAAATATTTCTAATTCGTACTTACTAGATATTTGCTATTATTATACCTTTTGATGTAAAAAAAGATCATTCGGTTTACGTGAGTATTTTGGCCTCAAATCCAAAAGTAAGTTTTGTATGAAACGGGCCGGAATAAATATTGTATCAAAGAGAAGAATTAGAAATATTAAAAACGAAGATTAAAAAATATAAAAATGAATTGTCACCTTTCTTCCGGAATTTTCTTTGTGATGGCAATTTGGGGAGGATCCAATTTGACTTTTTTGGGGCTAGAATGCTCTATGGTCAGGATCTCACTGAAATTCACAACAAACAATTCCTTTTCAAAATGGACACAAATCGAAAACCACTGCACAGATAATATCGTCGATGTACAAGAAGAGCGAAACATCTCCGAAATCATCATTTTCGAGATATCTGAAAATATATCTGTAGATAAAAGCGAGCAACGCGATAAATACCTGTCTTGCGACATCTTGGGTTCCAACGGCGGTCGTCCCCTTCTTCTTTTGACCGCCTCCACGGGGGGCGACGTCTGGGCCACATTCAGCGGCGGTAATATCAGCGAACCTGCGCGCAAATTAAACAATGGACGTTTTTATTTCTCGGTGGTGTTACAATACGATTTATTAGCCTTTTAGGACGGTATATTTGACCCGTGGTGAGGGTTCCAGGGTGAAAAAACAGAACATTGAAGAAATGTGAAGAAATATAACAAAAAAGAAGCCTAACCTAAAATAAGATCAGTGATGCGCCGGAAAGAACAAATATCACAGGGGTTTGGTAAGTCGGTCTCTGCAGCTCTCCGTTCAGTGTACATTTACAGAAATTATAACCAATAATAAACATGTATTACATAAAGTTAAATAAAAGCAGTCTTCGGTGTCTTAGCGTAACACTGGATAGAAGTATCACTCCCACCTGGAAAATTTTAGCAAGAAGACAGATTTTGCATAAATATCATAAGAAAACTAATTGGGGTTGCGACGCAAACACCCTACGAACAGCTACGATTGCCTTGGTCTACTCGGTAGTTGTATATTGCACTCCAGTGTCGGCTAGACGTCCACACACAGAAGATCAACGTGCAACTAAATACTGTTATGCGCACGGTGAGTGGAACACTTTCCTCCACCCCACTACAATGGCTCCCTGTCCTCTCAAATATCGCACCGCCCATTGTAATACACAACCCTCGGGGAATTCAAAAAGGTTGTGAATAGTAACAACCCACTTGAAGACGACCTTGCAAACCTCCCGGCCACCTATCTGACGTCCAGGAAACGTTTTTGGGCTGAAGGTGAAACATTGCTTCTGTCATGATACTCCTCTGAAGAGTCATGGCGAACTCAGTGTAGACCTCAGACGTGAAAAACAAGCACCTCGTTGTAGACCCTACTATTAAATTGCCAGGGTTCTCTCTCCCTCGGAAGACGTGGACTTCATTAAACCGGGTCCGATGCAGTCACAACCGTTGTGCGTATATAATGTATAAATGGGATTTAAAGGATTCCAAACTTTGTGAATGTGGACATGTTCAAACAATGCAACACATCGTAGAGGAATTTCCCTTTCATCAGTTTCCCTATTGTGTTATTTCCCTTTCATCAGTTTCCCTATTGTGTTATTTCCCTTTCATCAGTTTCCCTATTGTGTTATTTCCAGAATATAGACATGGTCATTCAAAAGGTTATGTGATGTTATGACCAAGGCAGTTTTTCTATTAATACCTAACACACCAGACAGGAAGACTGATGATGTAACCAGGGATAGTACTCGAAGTTTCCGAGATTTGTACTTTCTCTAGGGCTAGAGAGTAAGTATAATTCACTGGTCCTCATATTATTGCGCCGCTTATCAAAAGGCTGCGTTTTAAGCTGTAATATAGAAAACGAAACGCAGCCGAGCTGCAAAAATGCCCGGAGTTGCTTAATGCAAATCCTAGCATTCTTAAAGCTCTGCTGCATATCGTTTCTACGTATATCGTTGCAGGAAAGCAATATTGCTGTAACAGCCAAAGCCATGTTAAAAAAAAAAAACAGGATTTTGAGGCTTGTGTATCAATGTGTAATATCGACAAAACGAAGAGTTTTTCCAACATCGTACAGGTCTTATTTTTCATTGTAGTCACGGGACCCGGATAGATCGACGCAGAAGAAACCCCAGTGGAATGGTGTATATAAAGTAACTTCGTGGGTAGCGGTGGTTACAGCAGTATTGCTTTCCTTCGATGATATGGACATGAATTTTTAGGTGCGTGTATCAAATGTGATTCCAAAATTTTTCCTAATAACAATACGCTTTAGAGACGAATGAGGCATTTTGTAGTTATAGTAAATCGTTTTGTTTGCTTTGAGTCCCACAAAATTCAATGTTTTTTAATCTATAAAAAAATAAACTCACCATTAACAGCCAGCATTATCGGTTGAACGGGGTGCGCCTCTTCTATGTCTGTTAACAGCGGGTCCGTTCCGATCGAGCTCGTAATCGTCTCCATTTTCGTAATGGTCGGGACGATCAAAGGCACCCCGACCGGTGCGGGAGGCGCGATGTTCTTGTTGGCGGCCGTAATCGCAGCCGCCACCGCCGTAATATTGGATGCGATGTTCGGCTGTAATTGACCGGACGTGTAATTCAAAGGCGATTCGATGTTGGCGATGTTTGTGGTGTTGTTCGGGGTGATGTTTGAGGTGCTGTTTGAGGTGTTATTGGCAACGTTGGAGTCTTTCCACGAGACGTCGGCCAGACCTTTGATTTTGAGTTCTTCGGCGGTTTTTAAAAGTCCTGCTAATTCCGTCTGAAATGGAAATGACAATTACAATTAGATTTTCACTTAAAAACAGGAGGTATTGGACAGTAGGCGTCGGGGCGGGGGGGATGGTTACTCGACTGAACGACCAGAGACGACGTGCGAGAGAAATTCGTTGCTTTGGAATTGAAAGAAAACAAAAATATATCGTCAGAGACTAAAATATCTGCTACATTTTTGCTACAAGTCTGTCGGGTACATGACATGTCTACTATGATCGCGCGTCATCTGGAATAAGCTTCCTCCAAATATTGCTAACATCCAGAATGTGGCAGAGTTCAAACGGGTCGTAAAAACCAAATTGTTCAAAAAATCCTATCCAATATAAAATATAACTTCATGTACGTAGAAATAAAATTCGGGCCATTTTTTCTTTTGATCCTCCATAGCTTATTTAGTAGCAGTTTTCTTCCCACGTGAATCCTTGTTATTCAATGCCCTTAGTATCCAGTCCATCTACATAATGTCATAAAATATTCTCTTGCTATTTTGTTATTTGTACCTATTCCCTGGCCTCGCTCGGGATTTTTTTTTGGAATAAATTTATGAAGTTGTGAATTCTTGCTTGTCATTAGGGTGCCATAATTGATTTGACAGCGAAAGTAACTATCTCCAAATAAAGAAATATTCATTGGAATGTTTTATTTAATTCCAAATGTTTATTTTTTTCAAAATATATCTAAATCATAAAGGTCTTAAGTAGGTACCTACTCGTGTTTTCATTCATCGAAAATATTCCACCCAAAAAAACCTTCTTTTGAATATGGAATCTGTGGCTAACCAGAGAGTTATATCTATGGGCTAACCTAAATAAAACATGGCAGTTTTATAAAATAACAGTTTTACAAATTGGATTTCATTCAAACTACTCTCTAAACCTAACTAACTAACTAACCATCACGCCGTTTCTCCGCAGGGGTAGGCAGAGAGGACGGACCGCTAAACAACTCCATCTTAGCATACACTTCTTGCTACATTCATACAACGCCTCATACATTCTCTCCTGTTATTCTGACTTCTGACATGGCCCGACTCAAGTATTTGATTCACTTGATCGTGGCATGTCTTCCTCGGGCGTCCCCGGCTTCTTCTTCCATTCACATTCGCGTCATATACTATCCTCACACTCCTTTCTTCATTCATTCGCTCTACATGCCCAAACCATCTAAGCGTCCCTTTCTTAATCTTGCTCACTACGCTTACATCAGCCTTGCATTCTTTACGAATCTCAACATTTTTTCACTCGATCATACATGGTTTTACCACACATTCGTCTCAGAGATCTCATTTCTACAACATTCAGTCTACTTTCATCCTTCCTCTGCCAGTTCCATGCCTCACTGCCATACATCAAGGTTGGTATCAGCACTCCATTGTGGACTGCTAGCTTCGCTTCCTTGGACAACTTTTTGTTTGCGCCAACCGCGTTCAGTCCTCCGTTAATGGAGTTTCCTGCATTCACCCTTCTTTCAATATCCCTATCAGTCTTTCCATCTCTCGTAAACATACTTCCCAAATACACAAACTCATCGACCTGCTCCAAGTGTTCATCATTCACAACTATATTGCACACTGTTTTCGTACTCTCTCTTTCAAACACCATGACTTTGGACTTATTTACATTCATTATTAGCTCATTCTTCATACATACTTCATTCATCCTAGATACGAGGGACTGTAGATCTTCCATACTGTTAGCAATCAGCACCGCATCATCAGCATACAACAGACAACATACTTGCAGACTACTCATTTTCGCGCCTCTTGCATACAATTATCCATGTATAGATTGAATAACCACGGTGACATTACGCAGCCTTGCTTAACACCTTTTGTGATGTCAAACCACCCCATAAAATCACCGTTTGCCCTAACACATGCAACGCTTCCCTCGTACAGCGATGCGATTGCCTGTATAAGATTAAACTAAACCTCTAAACCTTCCCGGCACTAATAAAAACAAACTGTGCTATTTGCAGCGAAACCAGTGGAGTAATTTTCGAGAACATCGAGGACAAACAAACAAACTTACATTGATTTTATATATATATATAGATTATTCATAACTTTAGCTCTTAATAAATTGTTATATTTTAATATCTAAAATGTTCATCTAAGTCTGATACTCGTGAATATTTTAAATTGTGATTTTAATTCGCATTTGTGTAATATATACAATATTTTCTAATCATATTAGGTTAGGTTAGTTAGTGCAAAGCATACTTGAGGTGAACCTTCACAAAACTGCGCTATAGAATTTAACTATTGTATTAAATATATTTTTATTTTTTTTATTTATTCACCTATACAATCTTAATGATACGAGGGTTATGGTTCTGTGCCTGTCTCACTAGGAGAACCTCTGTTGAGAGCAGGCAATACACTGCATCCTGATGCACTGTATAAATCCTAATATTCGGATAACAGTCCAATCCTTCGGGAGAAAATACAGACAGTAATTAACAAAACAATCTACATTAATTGAAGAATTGGCCTGCATCATAACTAAATTTCACACATTAACACGAGTAGTGGAAAAAAAAACCATTATAATTAGATTTACGAGGTCTGTGCGTAAAATAAGGTCTCCAAGGTGCTGCGGTCGCGAGGAACGATTTTGAACACGATTCGGCAATACTATCGTGTAGCCTGATTTCCTCACTCCAAATCCCCACCACGCAGCACTCTCTGCGACGCTTTGTCTCGGCGTGGCACCCATTCGCGATGGAGCTTCCACTCCCCACACCGACCAGGTGTGAATTACGCTCTGTAATTCATTTTTGGTGTGCAAAGAACAAAACAACGGTAGACATTCATTCTCAGCTATGTGAAGTGTACGGAGAACAGTGTATGAGCGCAAAAAACATGCGCAAATAGTGCAGAGAATTTAAAACCAGACGGTCATCAGTTTCAGACGAAGCAATTGCCAAAGCGGAAAAAGCAATGCTTGCAGATTGACAGGTAACGGTTGGAGAGCTCTGTGACATGCTACCTGATGTCAGTAAGACCACTATTGACAACATTTTGACAGAACATTTAGGATACCACAAGGTCTGCATTAGGTGAGTCCCAAAATTCCTCACCGAAGATCACAAACAACAATGGGTTGAATCAGTCCATGAATTCCTGCTATAACACCGATGGCGAGGAATTCTTGGACTCAATTGTGACTGGGGATGAAACCTGGCTACACTACACGACACCAGAGACAAAAGAACAATCCCATCGGTCGCGTCATTCAGATTCGTCGAAGCTGCGGAAGTTCAAACAAAAATAGTCTGCCGGTAAAGTGATGGCGAGCGTGTTTTGGGACAGGAAGGGGTTATTGTTGTACGAGTTCATGCCTACCGGCACAACAATAAACGCTGATCGTTACTGTCAGACTTTGAAGAACCTTTGCCGTGCAATTCAAAAAAACGAAGGGGCATGCTGACGAAGGGAGTGCGTTTGCATCATGATAACACTCGTCCCCACGCCGCCCGTGCAACAACCGCTCTCATCGGCCGATTTGGATGGAATACTGTTAGACACCCCCCCGTACATCCCAGACATAGCCCCTAGTGACTACCATCTCTTCCCTGAATTGAAGAAACACCTGGGTGGAATGAATTTCAGTACCGACGAGGAGCTGAAAGATGTTGTGCGCTATTGGCACGATGGAACGGGAGAGTTCTATGACACAGGTAGAAAAAAGATGGTACACCGCATGCAAAAATGCATCGATCGTAGTGGTGATTATGTAGAAAAATAGGAAAAAGCCCACGCTTACCGTACATGTTACCCTGTGAATAATCATCAGAGACCTTATTTTACGGACAGCTCTCGTATTTAAAGGACAAAAAAAAATTAAAATGAGAAAAAGTGCACAATGTCTAAACGAAGTAACAGAATTAACAACTTTTCCAAATATTTTTTTAAGGAATGAGATAAAGTACACAACGGATAAACAAATTACACTGAAGTTGTTGTTGATAGAATACATTGAGCGCGATGACTTACGTGGTGCACGCTGACCTCTCCAGTGTACATGAAGGCCAGCAGCTGGCGCAGGTGGTGCGGCTCGGTGCGGTCCAGCACTAGGGCGGGCTCGCCTCCCGCCGCCTCGTGGCTGTCCAGCAGCAGCGCCAGCAGGCCGGAGCAGGAGGCCAGCACGGCGCGGTGGGCGCGGAAGGCGCAGCCCCCGCACCACAGCGTCACATCGCAGAAGCTTCCTGGAAGGAGACGGACATGGTTACACCAGATAGAGGATCATTAAAAAGGCGTTTAAACTGTGTTCTGGCGGTGGATATCCAATGCCGAGCATATGACTTGTATCGGAGTAAAGTTGCTACAAGAAGTTTTAAGTGGCTGGTTTTCTGTAATAAACAGTTGTGAAGTGAACCCCACAAATTTTTTTTTTTTAATTTAATGTAAATCAAATTTAACAATGTTATTATTAAGTTCTGCGGGTATTTTTTTTGTTTTTATTATTGTGACAGCTGTTTCGGCGTTCAAGGCCATTTTCAAATAGCAGTCACAATAATAATAAAAACTTTTTTTTAAATCCCAAAGAAATACTATAGCGAACAAGACTCACTTGGATTATAATATTACTAGTTTGAACAGTGCGCCGCTACTCCATAGTATTTGCCAGTACAAATTCTTAAATACCGTGCCACGACTAAATAGAAAATAAAAACACAGAGCGCGATAGAGCTAAAAAAACCTATGGGATATTACATACACTATAAATAAAGTTTCGAACGGTGCCCGAAGGTGCGTTAAAGCAGAAATTCAGTACTTCTGTGCACAACGAGAGGGCCAGTATTTTTTTTTCTGTTTTCTGTGTTTTTTTTCTATTTTATTGTGTGAATACTACCTATTAATATTGTATTGTTTTAATTTATGACAGAATTCAATTTTTAAATGCCCTTTTTTGGTTTTTAGTACTTTGCATCGGTACAAGAATATTTTATTAAATTTTATCCACATTTTTCATTATTTTTCTGGCAAAATAAATCTTATCACAAATGTAAACTCATGCTTTTCCTCGTATTACCTAATACTAGTGGCTGTCTTAACCTTTCAGCTGCGGGAAGCGCACCCCTGCGCCGCACTATATCGGCTCACTCGTGTGCGCCGCAAAGTTACTAGAATTTAACGAGTCCCGCGTGTGACAGAAGTACATATTTTTTAGGCGTAGAAAAAGTTAGAATAATATAATTACACAACATCTATTGATAATGATTTTGTAATAATGTTATTACATATTTATCCCTGAAGAAGGAACAGATAAAGCGGTGTTATACTAAGTGAATTTATTTTATTTTTATAATGAACAACCGCAAAGTGTACGTGTATATAATATAATTTTTAACTAAATTTATAAGTTTTGAAATGAAGTGACTCTATAAAGATCTATTTACATCTACCAGCACTGCGCAGAGCAGAAAAATACAGTGCAGACACAACATTAGTTGCTTACATTATCTATGAACACATTCATATTACAGTGTACGTAAACGTAACGTATCCGCACATGGACGGGCCAGCACCGGCCGGGATTGTCGGCTAGAATATTTTGACGTTGCTGGTGGCCGCGCCTGCGCAGTATGTATGAACACATACTGTCAGCACCGCCATCTTCATCAGTTGGCGTCATTAGACGCAGATATTGCTAAAACCGAGAAGATGGATAACGATTGTGTAGGAGTGTTTTTGACATATATGTATTTCAAATACAATTGTTGTTTTCTACTTTCATAAACTATGTCTATTTTTTAAGGGAGTTGGGTCATATTGAAAATAACTATCGCTGAAGAAATGTGTTCTCACCGACCGCTTGTGAATATAAATGACTGAATAAAAACATCAGAGTGGCACGGCGGTGTTCATCGGACATGCGCAGAACGCGATAGCTCTGCGAGTCCCGAATCCCAAACGTTTCGCATACGACTTTAAGTAGCCCGCAAAAACCAGATTTAACCAGTTAGCATTAACTGCCCGCTTGACAAGACGTTCTGCTCCTTCGACTGCCCGGCCCGCTACGACTTCTGCTCTACTCGCCTTGTTTCTCTCTGACCATCGCCTCACCTGGACCATCGGACTACTGTCTCTCACTGGACCCAGACCGAGCATCGTCACACGGACACGGCCCCGAGCTCTACCCATAATTCTGCACAAATAGGGTTTTTGTGCAAAATTACATTGCAAAGGTACAAAAGTCATCAATGAGGTCTTGTCGTCATTGTCTTTTCCCCCATTCGCAAGGGATCGACACAGGTTGTGCTTTCTCCCCTCCCAGCCCTCTTCGCAGATCGGGATCAGCTGCCCACTACCGTACGTCTGGTACAACGATAAATGTATTGAATTGGCCAGAGAATTTAGGTTATAAAATAATAATAAATACGGGAATAGGATTATAAAATCCTCGAACATGTTGTGGCGGAAGTTAAGGTTCATTTGATAGTTCAGTTGAAAGCCGTACTCGCGTCTATGCTGTTCTGCACTGCGCGGTGAAGAAGAAAATCTACTCGAAGAAATCCAATATCCTTTCCTATTTTAAATCGTTTTAATGTTGAACTACCACGAACTGCCACTAGTCGGGGTAGGAGACGTTCGGTGATGCCTTCACCCAGCAGTGGCCGGACAAAGGTGATGATGGCTTAGATGAAGCATGACTTACCCTTCTCCAGCAGCTGCGAGAAGGTGAACTGGATATTGGTGTTGTGGTACTTCCACTTGAGGCAGTACTGCTGTGGCAACATCCTGGTTTCTCAGCCAACCATCCTCGGAACCCACAAACACCTGGAACCAATAAAGAAAACATTTTATTTTAACCCCCGTACTTATAATCCCAGTGTAAATATCATGCAACGTGTAAAGTCGGAATAGTAAAAAAACTTGACTTATCACAACGGCGTAGGTATGGTTAAAACTGTCTTAAACTGGGTTTAAAGACAGCCTAATTATTCGAACGCCGAACCGGCACATGATTATCTAATATGTAAGATGGTAAATAATGTTTAACCTTTGGAACGCAGAGCTCCCGCATGGTTAATATTACCGTAGTTTGCCAAGGGTAAAACTCGTGCACCGGCTGAGTTCATTTTCGTAAAACTTACTTGTTCTTTGCAAAATAATGTTTTTGTAAATTGTACTGTCTTCCCAGATAATATGTCTATATATATAATTTTTAAACGTATATATCTATCATAAGCAGTTTCCTAAGAATAGCTACTTATTTATATAAAAAGAGAATGTTCTTAGGTGTATCCGCAATAGATTAAAAAATTTTAATCTATTGCGTTGTTGATTTATTGATTTGTGTTGTCCGGAGAAAAGGAGGTAGGGGTAGGGGTGCAGTTAGGGGTAGAGGTAGGAGTAGGGGTAGGAGGAGCTGTAGAAGTAGGGGTAGAGCTAGAATTAAGGATAGGGATAGGGATAGGGGGAGGTAGGGATAGGGGTAACTCTAACAGTTGGTGTAGGGGTAGGGGTAGAGCTAGAGGTTGAGATAGGGATGATGGGGAGGTAAGGATAGGGGCAGCTGTAGCGGTTGGTGTGGGGGTAGGGGTAACACATCACAACCCGATAACTTTACTCCAAACTATTCATAACCCCGGGCATCGCCGGATACTTCAGCTAGTTCTACATGCATACAAAAAGAAAGAATGTTTTCACGTTGCTCATTGTATACGCCGGTGTTCAACGGATACAAATTTTACGTATACGAAGGGCAATTTCGGAACACTAAAAGTTAAATAAATCAAATACCCGTGTGGAATCATGTCAAAAGACAGAATAACAGTATTCATGAAATGAGAAAATCTAACACGAGACCATTGTTAAATTCTGCGGGTCCTAAAGACTGCGATAGATTGAGCATGACTGTGCAAAGAGTACCAGATGAGAAAAAGGTGTGCGTGTGTAGGTGGGGGAGTGAGAGCAGTGCTCAGAGTTGGAACGAGGACGAGAAGTCAGTGGAGATCATTAGTGCAAGAGGACAAATACCACCTTTAGATGTACATCGATATGATCAATGTGAAAGAAGCATGTGCCAAGATAGTTATGTTGCGGTCCATCCTCTCTGCCTACCACCTAGACAACAATGGCGTGCATTGCTCTATGACTGAAGGTCGGCTATGTGTAGTTCTTTAAGTTCGGGTAAGAATTATGTACTTATAATTTGAAAATCACCATTTCAATATCATCTTCCGCTAATTATTACAGTGAACAGAATAAATTAATGTAAAAGTTCCTTACGAAATTCATACGTAGAATAATTATTTTTCACAGTTCTTCTTTATTAGGGTAGGCACAGCTTTTCAGCCTTTATGGACTGCATGCCACCACTAGACGAGACTATTACAACAAATAGTACATTTTTTTATACATATACGAGCATATATATATATATATAAAAGTAATTGCACAAAAAATAAATGAAACAGTACTAAAAAGTTTATAGCCAAAATTTTAAATTCGAAATAGAAAAATTATAATAAAACTTGTTTCTAATTTTAAAATAACAATAAATATCGACGAACAAATTTTTAAAACCATTCAATTTATAAATAAACCAACTTTATAAAACACTAGCTGATGTGTACCCGGCCTTGCTAGGGATAATTTATTTTTTTGGAATATAGTTATGAAGATGTGAATTCTTGCTTGTTGTTTGGGTGCCATAATTGATATGACAGCGAAAGTAATGCCTGGTGACAAATATTACTATCTCTAAACAAAGAAACATTCATTTGAAAATTTTATTTCATTCCTAAAATTTATTTTATCAAAATATATCTAAATAATAAAGTTCTTTAGTACGTACCTACTTGTGTTTCCCGTTTTGAAAATATTCTAACCAAACAAACCTTCGTCTTTTGAATACGTAATCTGTGGATAACCAGAGTGGTATATCTGTGGACTAACCTCAATACAATATGGCCGGTTCAACGTTTTTCATATTAATTTTAAAATGTTATAGCAACAGTTTTAAATATTGGATTTCATTCAAACTACTCTCTAAACCTTCCCGGCACTGATAAGAACAA
Organism: Halesus radiatus; assembly: GCA_022606495.2. Taxonomy (NCBI): domain Eukaryota; kingdom Metazoa; phylum Arthropoda; class Insecta; order Trichoptera; family Limnephilidae; genus Halesus; species Halesus radiatus. The sequence continues at coordinate 117,602 of JAHDVE020002284.1, read as the reverse complement.
ACTGCTATTTTCAGCGAAACCTGTGGAGTAATTTTCGAGAAAATCTAGGACAGACAGACAAACATTCATTTTTATATATAGAGAAGATTTGGAGCACAAATACAAAATAGGTACAACAACTAACTAACCATTACACCGTTTCTCCGTAAGGATAGGCAGAGAGGATGAACTGCCACGCACGCGGCTCTTACTTGTCACACATACCTTGCTTCATTCACATTCATACATAAATACTCTTGTTATTTTGACACTTGACATGGCCAGACTCATTATCTTGATAGTGCCGTGTCTTCCTCGGGAGTCCCGAACTTCTTCTACCATTCACTTTCACGCAATATATTCTTCTGACACTCCTTTCTCTGACCATCCGCTCTGCATGGCCAAAAAATCAGACAAAAATAATAATGAAGAATTTTAAATTGACAATAGAACATTAAAACCATTTACAATAGCACAAATTAGCACAAAATTCAATATTTTAAAAGATTGAATTTACAAACAATATTAAGGATTTGAATTATTTATTCAGAATTTATATCAATGGTTAATAAAAATAATAAATTATCAGAATACATAATAATCAGGTTAGGTTAGGTTAGGTTAGGTTGCTAGATCGAGTTACTAAAATAAAACATGGTAAATATATCAACCATTATATAAAAACTGAGAAAAAAAACATTAAACCAAACAATTTACAAAAGATAACAATTAAACAAGTGCAATTAATAAATTAATTAACTAATAAATTAAATTTTGAGCACACATTTTGAATTCAAAATAGATCAAAATATAATGTAGAACAAAAGTGTAATAATAATCACACAAACCTTTTAAATTGAAAATAGAACGAAAAACAAATGAAGTAGAATTTTCAAATAATATAAAAATTAACACGAAATAACGAAACAGATAAGTATAAATTCAAATTTGGTACTGACAAAAATTAATATTTCTAATTTAGAACGGACAAAACATTAATATTGAAAAACAATTCAAATTTAGAACTGACGAAACATTAGAACAATTCAAATTTCGAACTGATAAAACATTAATATTGAAGCACAAATTCAAATTGAGAACTTAAACATTAATATAGAACAGATTCAAAATTAGAACTGACAAAACAAAAATAATGATAGATGAAATGAATCACGATTAAAATCAAAATAGAACGAAGCACTAAAACTTCAATTTAAGATGTGGCACTTCTAAAACATCCAAAAAAAACAACATAACGACGTTGTACAATTTGAAATTCAACAATTTTTTGTTAAACTAGAGCCATTTTGTCAGAATCGTAGCCATCCGGATGTCAAAAACAAATAAATAATAATAATAAAAAAACTAACCCAAAAAAAACTATAGTCCATATACGGTAGTATTTCACTAGTTAAGATAATGCACGTTAACCACAATCATACGTAGTTTTCACGAAAATCGAGTGTAATGAGTAATTGAAACGCTTTTGAAAAAAAACACAGCACTCGAGAAAAGAGAAAGATCAACCTAATTAGTGAATTTAAAAAAATACATAAAATGGACAGTATTCCGAAAAGTACCTTCTTTATTCCGGTGAGATTCTGCTCAAATGGAGGCGTATTTTTGAAAAGTGAGCTCGTAAAATGATGGGAAAATCAATACGCCGCTTTCTCGGCCGCCGACGATTGTAAACTTGTGTATTTTTTTACATAAAAAAGCGCAATAAAAACAAGACATAATTCTTATGAGACACGGCGGACTGGAGTCGGCTAGCTGTCAGATACACAACATGAATTACTAGGAACTAATACCAAAATAAGAGAAACTCTCTTAAAAATGCTAGTAAAACACTAACAACAAATAACACTATGAAACAAAACTACAACTAAACAAATTTCATACAAATCGCCATCCACACCAATACTTTTAAGGCATTATTATTATACTTTTATTTTAAGCCGCTAGAATCGCTAGTAATTTTTTTTTGCAATAATACATTTAAGCTGCTTCTATTGAGATCTCTTTCATTGAGCGCATGCATTTTAGAAGCAAAAACTTTTTTATTACCGCCATCTGTATTGTAAAACTACAACTAACTAAAATTGAAATTTTCTTTTAGATTTTAGCCTTGTTTGGTGACCAGTCATATACTTCATAACCTTCCTGTCTCCCATCTTCTTTCCTTCCCTATTAACTTCAGCCTCACAACATGCCCTAATTTGTAATTCCATGCCGACAGTGATGTCCTTTCCAGGCGTCACTGAGAAACAGCCTAATTTTTGGCTTATGATTACTTATTGTTTGTGTCGAAGAGGGAAGAAAAGGTATACGATTTGATCGATTTAAATATTCTAAGTTTTTACAGTTTTTTCAACAGTATAAATAAATTAACTTTTTTCATTTGCAATGGAATTTTCTTTTATAAATTCGAATAAGAAGTTTGAATATGATGTATGCAAGCAATACATCTGTGTGAGTAGATACTGTGTTGAACTCAACTCTGGTTGCTGTATCTAAAATATTAACATTTCATAACGTAAAAAAGTAATAAATTTTGTATGCATTATTTTAGAAGTTTAAGTTTTTACCGCAGGGATCGCTGGTGCTTCATTTTTGGTTTATTTTGAAGCACTGCTTCCGATATTGTCGTAGTAAAATCCGTCTCTTGGAATAGGAAAGTACTGTCTTACACGTAATTGTTATGGTATAATGAACTCTAAGGCTCGTGTCTATAGAGCACATATACGTATAACATTACCACACCAGTTGGAACTTTTTTATCCCGAGGGGTCGTTCGTATGAAATTCTAATAACTACAATAACGGAACATTCTCATTATGTATAAAATGGAAAATTTACTATTCATTCTTTTCTGGGAGTAATTACTCATTATTTGTAGTAAATGAGTCAAGTTTTGACGACAAAATGGATAAATTACTGTTGATTAATATCACTTTATGCCGCTTAATTTAACCTGCTAGGCGAAAATGGTCTTTAATAGTCGTTTAAATAGAGGGCACTTTTACCTATTTATCTATCAAAATGTCGAGCGGGCGATCTCATTTTGGTTTTTCGAATTTGGGACGTTCCATTATTATTTGCGGCGGGGGAGTTTATTTATATTTATTATTTAATATTAATTTTACGTAATTAACTTTTTGTAAATAAGCTGTGTTTAATTCAACGTATTGTGAATTCAAGCAATAGAAGAAAATACAAATTGTAATAAAGCGTACATATCAATTGAATATAATAATTTAATTGCGCACGTCAGTATTCGAACCCGCACCATCGTAATAATGTATGTATCCAATTAGATTTTAGTTTTGTAACTAGTTCTGAACATCCAGACTGTTCAAAACGAATGATTTCCCTGTTTTCCCACCTAGTTTAATTGACCACGGAATTTAAGATATTTAAATAAATACGTAAACAATTAATTTAAAAAAAAAACGGTTTAGTGTCTAGATATGAATAGCCAGGTATTTCCTAACCTTCCTCTAGTCCATCTCCTTCTATTATCAACTCTTTCAGCTTCACAACATGGGAATCCAATTATAAATGCCATAATCCAAATCCGATCGGTAGGGACCAATTGGAAGACTAGTCCGGTATTCACAATTAACATATGAAAATATCAAATCTGACTTGAAATATCGATGTTTTGCGACTAGATCTGACTTGCTGGCTGCTCGTAACCTTGCTCTTTCTCTTTCTCGCCTCCCTCCCCATTCCTTCCGCCTCAACTAGCGCGAGCGGCGACGTTGTATTCAACGTTAAATGATATATAAAGTTTTTTTGAAATAGTCTCTATGGGAAAGCTAGTAATGTCCATACGGAGAAAATAATGAAAGGAAAATAACATCCATATGTAAAAAGGAACATAAATAAAAAACTTCAAAGTTTATGTAATTTTTCATTGAATTAGAATTTTAATATTAAAAGATTCACTTAAGAGATAAAAATATATTGATAGAGTGTTTTGGGCGTGTTTGCGTGTTAATTTTTTTTCATACTTTGTGCGAAAATTGTCGAAATTTATTAAATATCGACATTTTTTCTCGGCCTCCTGAGGTTTCCTACAAATTTATTTTTATTTTTTTGAAAATGACGGAAGTATTAACAGTTTTTCGATTTTTCTCCAAAAATGACGAAGTTTGATGAGCTTTCAAAGTGAACTTAAGTAAAACGACAATTCAGTACAATCACAATTAAGTACAATTCACAATTCATTCATTGTATGTACCGTGACGTCACAAGCTTTTGTGCCGGCCGGCGAGATTCTCCCAAAATATCATTCGGTATTCCAAAAATTCCTAAACAAAACACGAAATTTCCTCGAAGGAAACAATCTTATTACATCAGTTGAGAAGATTTAATTTCTTCATCTATTTTGTCCGAAATAATGGAAATTTAGCTCTCTTTTCACACCATGGACACGATCACAACCACTGAATGTATATAATCACTAGAAGTGCGCTCTGTAAAGATTTCTCATAAAACTGATGTCGCCAATTTATATAAAACCCATCGACTTCTAGGCCCAAGAATATTAATATTTGTAAAATGCCCCACAAGAGTCCCGTTCGTGGCCTGTCACAATGGGATTTTAATCATAATGTCACTGAAACCAGAAAATATTGCTTCCAATGAGTGTAATGGATGTTTATTCCAGCACAGAAAATCCCCAAAATATATGAGAAAATCTTTTCACATACACATTTTTTTCCCAAGATCTAACGAAATTTCATCACATCAGAGCAACAGCAATTAAATTTTATCACAAACAGCAACGAGATAAAATTCGACCATTCATTGAAACGACTGTGAAAGTGAAATATACAGTTATTAACTTAAATTTTAATAACAACTTAAAACATGAAAATGACAGGTTTTTTTGTGATTCTTACAATTCCTATTACATGAAAATTAATAATAATAATTCTCATAGTCGCTGCGCACACGGTCTGCTTGTAAATTCCCGTAGTTCGCACGTCTCCCGCTGTAGTGCTGTGGTATGTTTTGTACGAACTGTTTCAAATGACAAAAATTCTTATATGTGCGGAATTCATTGCGCTCATAAAGGAATCATTTGGGACTCGCTCTTGAGCAATATTGGCGGACGGGTGGATTTTTAGAGCGGAATTTGAATGGCTCGCTGTTTAAAGTGTGGTGAAATAAGGAACTCCAAGACTATTTTTTTTCAATAATGACGTTCAAACTAAAATACAAGTATATTTCGACTTTTTTTTTCTAAAGTTAGTTTTCATATTTTTCAAAGTTAAAATTTTTCAATGCCCGCCAAAACGCTCCAAATCTATGGCCGGTCGGTTGTGATCAGTTTTGAGATTAGTATATAATTGTATATTCTATTCATGGTAAACCATAACTAATGCTGTACGTTTTTAGAAACTTTACCTAAAAGAATAATAATAGTATTGAGCATTAACATTATCATAATACCCGTATTGATAATTGGTTTGATCATGAATACACGAATTTCTTTCATTAATAATAGTTGTTTATATTGAACAACACTTATAGAGCTTAAAGTCACCTAAACTAAGTTAAAATTTTGACGAAACTTAAAAAAATACATATTTTAAATACAAAAGAAAACTGAACAATATTTTTTTTCATACTAATCCAAAAAGAGAATGCGCATATGACGTCAGATGTTCCAAATTCAATTGTACCAACATGACAAGGTGTTTTGATGAGATGATTATTTATTCACTTTTAAATAACGATTTATAAATTGTACGTATAATTATATATAATGAAAGTTATATATTTAGAATCGGCGTTTGCTGATCTAGGTATATGAATATATATTTTTAAAGTCATTATATATTTCACTGGAGTTCCTTATTATAAAACAAGTTTGTTTTGTTTTCCTGTCTTTTTTATGGGAGTTCATTGCACAAACGCTCTTTAGAGAAAACCATCACTGTTGCCTTGATGTTAGCCAACTTCCATTAGGACAGTTAACCAGATGAAGAATTCAAAAGAAGCCAATGAATTTTTCTCAAAATCTTCAAGTCACTTTTTTAAACAAAACCCAAGTTTCATTAGAGTACCTTTTTACATAGTGCGTTTATTTTGACGTCAAAAGCCACCAATTTTACACGGCTCAAAATTGAAACTCAAAATCTTACGAACGCGCAACGTTGCCTGCTTCGGTTTAGAAGTTTTTCCCACTTACAACTGGCAACGTTGTTTTTTGACTAGCCAGCCGCAAAATCAATATGGGATATGAAATTTAAGTTTATTTTAAAAACAGCCACGTCACCTTGTGTTTTCATACGAGATAAGAATAACCTAGCAAGTATACCGTTTTTTGGAACGGACATTTTTTTCACACCGCTGTAGCAATGTTAGTGCACACATTAGACTAACATTACTGTAACAATGTTTTAATTTTATTTATGTATTTAACCCTAGATTGCAAAGCTTCGTCGAATCGACAACGTCGAAACACAGTAATATTACTAGCGTGTTTTTTTTGCGTTAAAATTTTTAAAGCTTTTTGCAATCGATGACCTCCGTGGTCGAGCGTTTTTAAATGTCTACGAATCCAAAGATCGCATGTTCAATTCCCGTCGTACGCAAATAAATTTCATTGAAATTAATGTGTTACTTTGCATTTGATTAATATGCAACACGTTGTGAGAGAATTCTAGATATTCTAGGAGAAGTGGCGAGCAGTTGGGAGGCTTGTGCGATATTCACACAATGCTTTGACATATAAAAATAATAATCATAATTGGATTGTTTCTATAGCGCCATTTTCGTAGGAAAATCACCTCAAGGGCGCTTTACAAATATTTTTTTATAACCTGTCATATGGACGTATAACTAATACCTTGCAATTAAAATCAATTACCAATGACTTACATTATTTATAACTATTGACTTACAACTAAGACTAATTGCTAGCAACTAACTACTAAGACTTGTAACTAGTGACGTACAATTTAAACTTAAGTATAACTAATGACTTAAAACATTTACATATTTATGACCATGTGTATATTTTATGCACAATATTGCAAGATGACTTACAACTATGGCTTAAAACCAGAGTTTTACTACTAACATACATATTTACAATATTATAAATACCTGTTATGATTATTGCCCGTGCTGTCAGTGGTAAACCATACAAAAGTAGAAGTGTAAGAAATGTTATTGTATTAAAGTAGGTAATCTAGGAGGAAATAAATAATTCCTTTGGACTAAGTAATCATTTGTTTGTTTGACAAGCCCCCAAAGGGCACACAAACTCCAACGGCTCGAGGGTTACTTCGAGAGGGTTTCCTCTTGAGGTAAGAATAACCTCGTCGAATTTAATGTTTCAAAGACCCAATCATGTCTGATTACGTCTAAAAGGGATCAAAATGACAATCTAGTCTCCTTTAATGGAAGCAATCTTCCCAACAAGCCCTCCATTGATTTGCTTGGTGTAACCCTAAGTGACCAGCTCAGGTATGGGGGCTCCATCGAAGCCGGAGTAAAGTTAGCCTCTCAGAAGCTGGGCGTATTGTACAGAGCCTGCAGATACTGCAAATAGTACACAACTGCTGACTCTGTAAAAATTTCAGAGGTGACTGCCAAATTCTATTGTGGAATTTGTACAAGGTCACCAGTTGTGTACTATCTGCAGTATCTGCGGGCTCTGTACAGTACGCCCTGCTTCTGAGAGGCTAACCTTACTCTGGCTTCGATGGAGCCCCATACCTGAGCTGGTCACTTAGGGTTACACCAAGCTATCAATGAAGGGCTTGTTGGGAGGATTGCTTCCATTAAAGGAGACTAGATTGTCATTTCGATCCCTTTTAGACATAGTAAGACATGATTGGGTCTTTGAAACATTAAAACATATATCTAGTGCAGTGTATGTATTTAGGCATATTTATAACGCGTAGTCGAATCGACGAAGATTTGTAATATTAAATAAGTGATTTGTAATCCAGGGTTAAAAACAGATCATTGTTACAATAGTAGGATTACGTTAGTCAGTATACATACAGACACATTCAAACTGTTTTATTTTATTTTCATGTTACACGTACTAGTTGAATGTTGTTTCTTCGCCGAGTAGGTAAAGTAGGTACCCACACTTCCGCAGTGAAATAAATTCATTTCCGCCTGAATGGTTTTTAAATTTTATCAATGGCTACAGCTTGACACGCCCCACTTTACAAGGCGGCCAACGGAGGAACTAGCGAATTAATAAATACATTTTTTTCCTTCGCTACCGACTGCAAAGTTACCCCTGTCAAGCTGAACATTTGTTGTCCGCGAATCAATATAACCACCTACATTATCAATATGAAGATTGAGAACAATTTCAGTAACGCCCTGGCGAAAGACAGCCAATCAACGAGTCGTTGCTTGAAATGGTTTTAGCCGTGTTTGGTGACCAGATCTGGATAGCCAGGTGTTCCTCACCTTCCACGGGATGTCGTAGTCCCGCTATGGTTCCGGACAGTGAGGAGCATTTGGGACACTTCCACGTTATTTTCATAAATACAGTGTCATTTATTGATTATTTTTTTTCTTTTCTATTTCATATTATTTGAATTGTTCCCATATTTATAATTTCCATGTGTCAAAACGTGTAGATACAATGCCCGATGTGAGTCACATGAGATAAAACGCAACAGAAATTTCTAGCGGATGTGTCATCGAGTTTGTTTGACGAAATTTAACAAGAAATCATAAAAATCCCAGATAAGGGGACCAAAAAAATACTGCTGAAATTCTGAGAACTTTTTTCAAAATATTTTGATCTTCGTAATTTTACTCAAAGCAGAGCTCAAACGGGTCTTAAAAACAAAATCGTTCAAAAAATCCTATCCGATATAAAACATTACAGAAACAGAATTTCGGAACATTTTTTCTTTTGATCCTCCATAGCTTATTTAGTTGCGGTTTTCTCCTCCTTGTTATTCAATGCCCTCAGTATCCAGTGAAAACCATGTATGTAATGTCATATAATATTATATTGCTCTGTTGTTATTGGTACCTACTTTGTAATTGATTACTTACACCCTTAGCTTCTAAATTGTTATTTTATAATATCTAAAATGATCATTTAACTGAGTCTGCTATTGAATATTTTAAATTGTGATTTTAATTCGCATACGTTATAATATAATATAATATATGTGTTATTTTCTAATTATGTTAGGTTAGGTTATTGTGTGTAGATTTTCTTGCTCTTTTGATATTTGTGATTTACATTGGATTAATGATACCCCTAGTTTATTCTAAATTGTGCGTGTACGTGAGTCTGCTGCTCATGGGTTTTGTCATACACAATTCAAAAGACTTGACCAACCTTGCAGTTATAAGGCTGCTATACTTTAGCTTATTGCGTACCATTCTCGAGAGTGGATCTCAGGTATGGGGGCCAGAGGACACTGTCTATGTACTAATGGTCGAGAAGATACAAAAGAAATTTTTACGATACCTCTACATGAGAGAGTTTGATTTTTACCCATGGCTGTTTCCAACAGCATTTATCTCGGGAATACTGGGTATATGCAGCCTTAGTTCCAGAAGGCATGTTGCATTACTACTGATGGCGTATAAGCTTCTAAACGGTATAATCTCAATACCAGATATTCTGTCTAAAATAGGATTCTGTGTCCCGGATAATTTTGCGCGAGGCCGCCAACACAGGCTTTTGATTCTTCCTAGGTGCAGAACTAACTTACCAATGGTGATGCCCTTGGGAAAAATCACTAGGTTAATTAACTGCCTCGCAGGAAATGTGGATATTTTCCACATGTCCTACAACGTATTTAAACGTGAAATATCATCATAGTAAACCTACATTTGAAATTTTTCTTTTTTGTCTCACTTGTTTACTATTCACTTTTTGTAATTTTTACTTACCTATATTGCAATGTATTGGCTTATACTGTTTTTGCAAATAAATAAATGTCATAGTTTTAATTTGCACATTTATACATAAGGTAGATCAACATAGGTCATTGAAATCTTACTAGATCCACATACTACGGGAAGAGGTGATTATATATACTATAATAACAGATATACTATATAGTATATCTGTTATTTTACAATTATATTAGGTTAGGTTAGTTAGTGCAAAGCGCACTTGAGGTTAACCTTCACAAAACTGCGCTATAGAAATTTACTCTTATTATTATTATTATTATTTACTCAGTCTCACAAATTTTCCAAAAATTGGTCTGCATTGATGACCGGATGTGAACAGTTGGGAATTTCCCAACCTTCCCTTGCTCACTTCATTCGGCCGTACAACCACTGACGTAAGAATGGATAGACCTGTCGTAACGTAATTTTTTTGATTTAGGAACTGGTTTGAAGAAATTCTTTTGAGTGTTGTTTTTTAATCGTGTAAAACAAAGCTAAAACATCATAAATGAAGTGTCCAGTATTAATTAGTAACTGGTTCCAAAAAGTAGCTGGAATAACAACAGGTTTCTCTTTATTTTTCTGTAGTTTGAAGCGGAGTTTATCGCAGTGACAGTGACGCTCATTTCAGAAATCAACCATTATACGTGGCTAAGCAATCGTTCAGATATCCGGGTGCGACGATCAAAATATTTTACGGTTTCCTTTGTTTTATAAAAATAAATAAAAATAACAAAACAGACAAACAAATCACCCTCCCAAAATTACAAGCATCTTTATATATATTATTGTGTTCATTGAAATATACATATATTTTTTAAATGACACCATTTTGTGGGTTTGACCTTGAATATCCTGTATCTAAAGTGTTTTCATGAAGTGATTATGAAATACGATATTTTTGGCTTATAATAGGCCAGAATAGGAAGTAATATTTGTACAGCGCCCTTGAGATGATTTTTCACAAAAACGGCGCAATAAAAATCATCCGATTAATATTATTATTATTATTTATATACCTAGTGCCCCTAAGCGGCATGCACTGCGATTAAACATCACAATTGAAATGCGGCAGTACCTCAACCGCCCTACCCATACGAACGTACGTGATACGGCCGCTATTTTATCGCCCGAACGCAACAAGCCGTATCCCGTACGTTCAGGTACAAAAAAAGCTATACTCGAAACCCACAAAACATTCGCGTACGTCAATTTTTCAAAGCCCTCGAAAACGCTTCAACTCTATGGCCGGTCGGTTTTGATCAGTTTTGTGGTTAGAATGTCAAATGTCAAAACAAGGATGAACTTTAGCGTAGGATATTGTTTATTCTATTCATGGTAAAACATAATTAAACATAAGTTAAAAAATTATGCACCTCTTTAGAAACTTTAACGCAAAGAATAATAATAGTATTGAGCATTAGCATTATCATAATATCCGTATTGATAATTGGTTTGATCATGAATACTCTAATTTCTTTCATGAATAATAGTTGTTTATATTGAACAACAATTATAGAGCTTAAAGTAACCCGAATTAAGTTAAAATTTTGCCAAAACTAAAAAATACATATTTAAAATACAAAACAAAATCGAAAATATTTTTTTCATACTAATCCAAAAACAAAATGCGCGCGCGACGTCAGATGTTCCAAATGCAATGGTACCAACATAACAAGGTTTTTTGATGAGATAATTTTTTATTCACTTTTAAATAACGATTTATAAGTTCTATGTTTACTTATATATAATTAAAGTTATATATTCAGAATCGGCGTTTGTTGATCCATATGAATATATATTTTTAAAGCCATTATATTTTTCACTGAATTTCCTTATTATAAATATCCATAGTACTGCTTTCGTAATTTTGAATTTGGTACTTATGTACTGACTTACGCACGAAAATATTCCTTTGAAGGTCAAAATATATATGGTATTGTAAAATTTTTGTGTATAGTACCAGGGAACATTTCTCCCTTTTCCTGTGTCAAATGTGATTAGAGGTGCAAAAATGTGGGGATAATCTTCTCTACCAAGTGAGCGGGCTGCCTATTGCCACTGCGGGCTTTTATTTATTTTTATTTAAAAGAATTGTAAACTGTATTTCATGTGCTAGCGGCACTTGCTGATGGCTATATTATATTTAAGCCCGCTCACTAAGGTAATGGAAGGTATAAGATGGAATTTGGGCGGAGACGGAGGGGGGGAAAGGTCAAAATGCAAAATGAAGTTTCATACTTTTAAACACATTTTTTTAACCGTGGTAACAGATTTCGCCTCATCTCCATCTTGTTTCTATCATAACATATTAAAAGCATTAAAAAATTGTGAAATCCGGCCTAGTTTCGGGGGTTTAATTAAGGGAGGTTCCGTTTTTGCCCTTAGGGTAAAGAAGGAATTAGCTACCGATTAGGTTTCCTGGCAAGCTTAAACAAGCAAAAAGCAACTGTAATACCGGTCGTAAATCATGCCATCTTTTGTCGATATTTTTAAGAAAAAAATTTACATCCGGAGTCACTAACGGTATTTCATGTCTTCTCCACACAAAATTTAACAAAACTACTTTTCCAAACAAACTAAGAGACTTGATAAAAGTCTCCGATTTCTTGTATCAATAATTTTCGTCTTATATATTCTCCTTACACTTCTTTCTTCGTTCCTCCGCTCGCATGTCCAAACCATCTAAGTGCCCCTTTCTTATTCTCTAGTGCACTGAGATTGCCCATCAAAAAGCTAAAAATTGTATCCGTTGAACGCCGGCGTATCCGATGGGCAACGTGAAAATGTACTTTCTTTCGTACATATTGTTTAACCATTTTGGGGAAATTACTGATCAGGTGTTAGATACATACGTTTTTTTAATAAATATCTAAGCACCCTATCAGCTGGTAAGACGGTACAATTTACAAAAACATTTTCTTGCAAAAAAAAAACAGGTACGAAAATAGACTTGGAAAATTTGACTTTCGGCAAACTCGAATTTTCAAATATCAAATTCATTAGATACTCTTTCTTTGTGGACCTACACATTTTTAAAACGGTCGTACATTATTGTACTTACATACCCCTCGGAGATTTCATTTCTAGAGTATTGTTTTATTTCTGAAGTACATCGGTTTTCATACGTAGAGAAACCGGAATAATATATTAATATTTAACGGTACAACTTGCCCCAGCTTTTCGTTTTTCAAGTAGGAACCTTAAATATAATTTTTCCTTCCTCAAGTTTGTAGCCCACTTTATTTGATGTAAACTGACAGATGTCAGATTGCCGTGTGATGTGTCAAAAAATGTTTTTAATGTCGAATTGAATTGAAAACACAAATAAAATTAATAAAGCTATGGTAAATAATATAAAATACTATGGAAAATGATACAGATAATGAATTTAAAAATCGTAGGTAAATATGCATGCAAGCACGTATTTTTCTTGTTAGTTTTTTTGTTTATTTAAAAAACCCAAACTAGGAATCTAAAACCTATTTTATATTATTTAGACATAAAATAGGTTTTTAGGTTCTTAGTTTGGGTTTTTTCGTAAATAAAAATAATAAACTAAAAGCTATACAAAAACATTTAGCTTTAAATAATTTAAAATGCGTGATTTTGATTCTCCGGTGACTGAAATAGTTGTTTCTCGTTGTAATTAAACTAATAAAAGGTGTTTTTCTTTAATTTTGTGCGTATTGAGGAATACGTGCTTATATGCATATTTAATAAAATCGTTAATTATATCTTTGAGACAAAAACAGGACAATTATGAAAGATGCTTGTAATACAAGGATGGTTAAAAATCAATATAATTGTCCTTATGCTAATGCGTCTGTAGCTTTATCAATAAATTAGATACAGAACAAACATGTTAATATATAACTAGCAGATTAAAAACCCGCTGCAGTAGGTTTTTGTCGCATTGTTGACATTGCACACCTCCGCGCTGGTAAAACAGAATAGTTTTGAACACAAGTAAAAAGGACACAGTGTGTTCATCGTGGTACGAATTGAATTGCAGACTCTTTTGTGTATGAGGGAAAATTACCATTTCTATTATTCGCATCTCTACGGCGATTAACACAGGACTCCAGGAAATGAATACTGTAAGATTATTTAAACTATGTGCAAACTAAATCTAAACATTACTCACACCACCTTCTAAAATAACCACATTTAGTGAGTGACAGTGCTGCGCTGGTTAGCTAATGCTTAAAGCCGTTTTTCCTTTGAATGTTTTTTGAAAACATTTACACGAAAACACAAAACATTGGGGCGTTACCGTACACATTTGTGTGGACATACACAATGTTTTTGCTTTCCGTCGCCGATGGAAAACATTCCCCTCGCGGTTGAAGGGGGGAAGGGTTTGTTTAATTTTTTTAATAATCACCGCACGGTGCGTGTCTATCTATGCATCCAGTATCCGATACTACGTCAGTCACAGCATAAACAGGACGGGTTTTTTAGGTTATGTGTACTGTGCGAGATTATAAGAAGTTTGCATATACGTCAATAATAATGTTTTCTCTTATTTTGTCTACTATTTCGAACAGCATTACAGCCCTCATATTCAAAACTTTGAACACATTAATTGTTATTTATATTGTTTTTTTATTCAAACAATAAACCTAGCAATGGTATTTTATTCCAACATATAAGAATATGCAGTACATTCAAAAGATTATTCTAGAACTCATCTTGTTTTCACAAAATGTTTTGTTTTTAACCAAAACAAATCATTTTAGCAGGAGACGGAATGTGCACGAAAACAAATGTTTTTCTCTATTGTTTTTTGTGTAATTAATAAAATTAAATTTAAAAAATAAATAATGATAATCTTCTTAGGGAATGTAATTCCTCAAGCAAGGAAATCAAAAATACAATAAAAATTAAAACAGTATCAGAATCTAATATGACTGTAGAAAACAAAATAAAATAACCCATCGGATACGCACAATTTGTATACGTTGAACGCCGGCGTATCCAATCGGCGATGTCATTAAATCATTTGTCTCGATATAACTAACTTTTATTTTCAAAATAGTTCATTATTTTATAGACAGCCCTGATATTGTCAGCGTAATTAAATTTAATATTCCAACTAGAACTACTCGACCTAAAATTTTATTCAATTGTAAAAATAATTTCGGGACTGAGTCATTCAAAAATTCTCTATTACCTAGACTTCACGCAGAAGGTAATACATTTTCAGACATAGTAGATACGTTCAACTGCTCGGAATACAAATACAAACAGACGATTGTTGCATACATCCTCAACAATTATTAATGTATGTGTCTAGAGTATAAGTATTACTGAATGTGAGGTATGTTTTAAATATTCGCCTCTGTAGCTAATTACTTCCACTATGTTATTCCTGTTTTTAACTTAATATGTAAAAGCCCATATAGGGCGTATATAATACAATAAATAAATAATTTTTATAAATCTATAAACACGTTATCCGTTAAGACGGTATAATTTACAAAAACATCATTTTGCAAAAAAACAAGTAAATTATAATGAAAACAGATTCAGGTAGGCCGCGCGCAAATTTACCCCCGCAACACTACGGAAGTATTAGACCGGAGCGCTCGGCATTCCATAAATTTCTAAAGTATAAAAATTAAAAATTCAAATAGTGGAAAAAAGAAACTATCATTATCTAATATCAATTAAGAAAACAAAATAAAATACGTTGAGTATATAAACCATGGAGATATCTTTACTTATTTCCATAATTTTGTTCCAACTGCGGCATTGGAGATTCAATCCTCTACTAACTCAGTCCTTCATCACTGCGCAAGCAACATCTTCCTATTAGTGGTGGGCGAAGCGGCTCGATGATCCGGATCACTGAACCGGATCACTCACTAGAGGTTCGCTGATCCAGCTCGATTGAACGACGGTTCGCATCTCCCCGCACCATGCCCCCTTCCTCTCTCCCTTGGCCCTCCTAATGACGTCCTTAAGACGCTCTTACACGATACTTTTTTCATCTAGTTTTCATGTGGATTGTCTTTACAGAGAACTGATTTACTGATCCGGCTCACTAAACCGAGCCGCTTTGCCCACCGCTACTTCCTATATGATGATGGTTGTAAGAGTGTTAGAATGTTGTATGTCTTTGTTTAAAATATAGAAAGGAGATGTATTTAATGTAAATGTTTTTTTTTTAGGATTTAAAAACGTTTTCGAGTGACAACTTTGACGCGAAAGAATGGATAAACAAAGCATATTCAGCCTCAAATAAAAATGAAGATAAAGAGGTAAGTAAATACACACTCTGACTAACTAACCATCACACCGTTTCTCCGCAGGGGTAAGCAGAGAGAACGGACTGTCAAACAATTCGATCTTGGCATACACTTCTTGCTTCATTCAAATTCATACATCGTCTCATACATTCTCTTCTATTATTCCGACTCAAGTATTTGATTCACTTGATCGTGCCATGTCTTCCTGAGCCGGGGGGCTTCTTCTTCCATTCATGTATTTTTCTTACACTCCTTTCTCCGTTCATTCGCTCTACGTGCCCAAACCACACACGCATTCATTATTTACCTAGTGATGTTTGTTATGACAGCTGAAAAGCTACTTTAGTAAAATAATTGACAATAATATTATTAACAATTAACTAAATTTGTCTTACATACGAGTATATTAGATATATTTCCCACTTCTTCGTAATGCCTCCCCGCTTTGACGTTCTGTCTCTTTCTCTTTTATGTTGACATGATGGGGTCATTGGGGTTCAGTAGAAACAGGTAACTTCGTTGAGTGTCAAGTATTTTATTAGTTCACAATCTAAAATACATTCCTTACTGGTAGGTATTGTGGGTGTCACTTAATTACACGAACTGTTTTTTACGGGTAATCTGCACACGGTCCAGTGGGGAGATTACCAGTCGTCTCGATGTTGGTGTTGGAAGCCTCAGAGAGCAGGTGGTACTTCCGGTAGGGGGAGGTTTTGGTGCTGGGCGGACACGCGTTTCGGCTTTCGCTTGACGACCGGTTTCAGACGGTTCAAGAGGATGATCAGCAGGATGCCAGTGGCGCTCGAATGCTGTCCGGTGGTGATTCCTGCGGTGGTGGATATGTGCCTTGATGGGATCACGGCGCTGGAGGGCAGGAGTAGAAGGGCACTCGACTGCACTCGAACGGTGGGCGTTGGAGTTCGGCGGTTCCTGCCGAGCTTTCCCGCAGCGTCTCAGGCTGGGGATGCAAGTGGCCTGCTTGCTTGGTAGGAGACGGGAGTCTCGACTACGACCACTAGCCGGACGGTCTCTACTGACTCGTCTCTGTCCACTACTGATTTTGCTTCGGCCAAAGTCCCCCTTTTTAATCATATCCGAACTATTCTTCGGGTTCCTTCGTGAACTCCGAACTGTTTGTTATTGAGATACTAGAGTCCAATATTATAACACCGATTTAAATAATATTATAAAAATGTCAATATCATAAAAAATATCAAAATTATAAAAGTACCAATATTAAAAAAGTATCAATATTATAAAAACATCAATACTTTTAAAAATATGAACATTATAAAAACATTAATATTACAAAAATATAACTATTACGTAAATATCAGAAATATCAAAGCATCTGTAAGTATTAAATGGATTAAGAAATTAAAAATTTAAAAGATATATACATAAAACAGCAGTACAGGTTGGTTACAATTCTATTAACTAACTAACTAATCATCACGGCGTTTCTCCGCAGGGGTAGGCAGAGAGATATATTCTCCTTATACTCCTTTCTTCGTTCATTCGCTCTACATGCCCAAACCATCTAAGCGTCCCTTTCTTAATCTTGCTCATGACGCTTACATCAGCCTTGCATTCTTTACGAATCTCAATATTTTTCACACGATCATACATGGTTTTACCTCAGAAATCTCATTTCTACGGCATTCAGCTTACTTTCATTCTTCCTCTGCCAATTCCATGCCTCACTGCCGTACATCAAGGTTGGTATCAGCACTCCATTGTGGACTGCTAGCTTCAAGCCATTCTATTACATGTAAGCATATCTCTGTCTCACTGTTCCATTATTTCGTTTTATATTTTGTCTCTCTCTTATTATGCAGTCGAACTGGGTTATAACGTTCACAGCAATAGCGAGTTCACGGCAATAGCGAGTTCACAGCAATAGCGAGTTCACAGCAATAGCGAGTTCACGGCAATAGCGAGTTCACAGCAATAGCGAGTTCACAGCAATAGCGAGTTCACATCAATAGCGAGTTCACAGCAATAGCGAGTTCACAGCAAATAGCGAGTTCGCAGCAATAGCGAGTTCACAGCAATAGCGAGTTCACATCAATAGCGAGTTCACAGCAATAGCGAGATCACAGCAAATAGCGAGTTCGCAGCAATAGCGAGTTCACGGCAAGCGAGTTCACATCAATAGCGAGTTCACAGCAATAGCGAGTTCACAGCAATAGCGAGTTCACAGCAATAGCGAGTTCACAGCAATAGCGAGTTCACAGCAATAGCGAGTTAGCAATAGCAATAGCGAGTTCACAGCAATAGCGAGTTCACAGCAGCGCAGCGAGTTCACAGCAATAGCGAGTTCACAGCAATAGCGAGTTAGCGAGTTCACAGCAATAGCGAGTTCACAGCAATAGCGAGTTCACAGCAATAGCGAGTTCACAGCACAGCGAGTTCACAGCAATAGCGAGTTCAGCGAGTTCACACCAATACCGAGGCAGTTCACAGCAAATAGCGAGTTCGCAGCAATAGCGAGTTCACAGCAATAGCGAGTTCACATCAATAGCGAGTTCACAGCAATAGCGAGTTCACAGCAAATAGCGAGTTCGCAGCAATAGCGAGTTCACGGCAATAGCGAGTTCACATCAATAGCGAGTTCACAGCAATAGCGAGTTCACAGCAATAGCGAGTTCACAGCAATAGCGAGTTCACAGCAATAGCGAGTTCACAGCAATAGCGAGTTCACAGCAATAGCGAGTTCACGGCAATGGCGAGTTCACGGCAATAGCGAGTTCACAGCAATAGCGAGTTCACAGCAATAGCGAGTTCACAGCAATAGCGAGTTCACAGCAATAGCGAGTTCACAGCAATAGCGAGTTCACGGCAATGGCGAGTTCACGGCAATAGCGAGTTCACAGCAATAGCGAGTTCACAGCAATAGCGAGTTCACAGCAATAGCGAGTTCACAGCAATAGCGAGTTCACAGCAATAGCGAGTTCACACCAATACCGAGTTCACAGCAATACCGAGTTCACAGTGCAATAGCGAGTTCACAGCATTAGCGAGTTCACAGCAATAGCGAGTTCACAGCAATAGCGAGTTCACAGCAATAGCGAGTTCACAGCATAGCGAGTTCACATCAATAGCGAGTTCACAGTACAGCGAGTTCACAGCAAATAGCGAGTTCGCAGCAATAGCGAGTTCACAGCAATAGCGAGTTCACATCAATAGCGAGTTCACAGCAATAGCGAGTTCACAGCAAATAGCGAGTTCGCAGCAATAGCGAGTTCACGGCAATAGCGAGTTCACATCAATAGCGAGTTCACAGCAATAGCGAGTTCACAGCAATAGCGAGTTCACAGCAATAGCGAGTTCACAGCAATAGCGAGTTCACAGCAATAGCGAGTTCACAGCAATAGCGAGTTCACAGCAATAGCGAGTTCACAGCAAATAGCGAGTTCACAGCAATAGCGAGTTCACAGCAATAGCGAGTTCACAGCAATAGCGAGTTCACAGCAATAGCGAGTTCACAGCAATAGCGAGTCCACAGCAATAGCGAGTTCACAGCAATAGCGAGTTCACAGCAAATAGCGAGTTCACAGCAATAGCGAGTTCACAGCAATAGCGAGTTCACAGCAATAGCGAGTTCACAGCAATAGCGAGATCACATCAATAGCGAGTTCACAGCAATAGCGAGTTTACAGTAATAGCGAGTTCACAGCAATAGCAAGTTCACGGCAATAATGAGCAATTACCGAATCATATTTTGGTTCAGACTTATTTTCATACAATCATTGGATACCGAGGACAATAAGCTCCAGTTCAATTTTCTTATATTTTTTTTTTATCAGTAATGATGTTCAAACTTAAATACCAGTATATTTCGTTTTTTTTTCTAATGTCTGTTTTTATAGTTAAAATAATTTTCAATTTTTCAAAGATTATTATTTACTTATTATTATTTACCTATTATTATTTACTCACTACTTCTTGTTACCAAACCTATGATTGTGGCTAATTGGAACACTGGTACTTTATGATAGTTATTTGGGTTACAATGAAATTACTATTGTTGATAAAGATTTACCGTTGATTTTATAGTCGTTTATAGTCTGAATAACTTTGGTGTTATTTAAAAAAAAAATCAAAATTAAAATACGTCGTTTCGCTAAAATTGTAAAGCCACTCATCTCAACACAGCACTGTCCTAGTGAGATGAGTGGTTAATGTTTTTGTTTTTAAATTTAAGAATAAATAAAATTTTAATGGTTTAGTCACTCTCACGATGAATCCAAGAAGTTTGTAGGTTCCTGTCACAGATGGAATTTACATGTGAGCGGAAAGACATTCCGGAGTCCATTATTTTTCCTAAATCCCTTACTTCACTACATCTTTTCAGTTCTCCGCCGTTGATTTTGTACGGGAATATTTAGAATTTGGTTGTTAGTTTGGTGTACTGTCAGGTGAATGCGTAATTATTTACGAGTTTGGCGCATTTTTATTTATTTATTAATACGAAGACGAGCACTCACTCATTGTGCTCTCTCCCATTTTACCTTATTCCTTTGACAGTAACCCGGTGCCTTTGATGTTGTTCACCGGGGTTGTCATTGGATATTCAGCTGTTCTTGCTTCCACAATATGTGTTCCCAGGTAGCTGAGCCTTCTTCCCGTCAAGGCAACATAGGCGAATTGGAGTCTCTCATTTCCTGCATCTATCGGTGTTTTCCACTCCCAACAGCTGCATGTCTCCTGAGGTGGCAGTGTCTCCCGGTTCCCTCAGTGAGTTTCTGTTCATTTGCAGTAAATAATTACCGCGATTTAAAAGTCATCTTTGTTTACAGGTGTTCGTGAACAACACAATATCGACCCTTCAACTCTACATGCAACAACTGAACCATGCTTTGGAGGAAACCACATCGCAAGTAAGTTGCTACTGATCTAATTCCTGTTTTATAAAACTAAACATCACCATGACCTTATTCCCTTTGCCAGACGTCTCTAGGCATTCCTGTCCTGCGCGATTTCAGTGCCCTCCATCGATTGCAGGCCCGGCAGGTCTTTCCTCGCAGTCTCTTTTTAGTAATGATCAAAACCTGCTGCCGTGACTACACTCTCGCACTGATAAAGCAGAACATCTTTGAACACATGCAAAAAGAACACAGTATGTTCACCGTGGTACGAATTAAATTATAGTCTCTTTTGTGTAAGAGGGGAAATTATCATTTCTATTATTCGCGTCTACATGGCGATTAACATAGGACTCTAGGACAATAATACTGTAAGACTGTTAAGCTCTACTTTCCTTGTTCAGGTACTGTCGGGGCTACCGCGCCTCATCATGGAGGCCTCGGCAGCGGAGGCGGGGGCCCTGGGACTGGCGGGCCGCAGCTCCTCGCTGCAGCAGGCCATCGGAGAGGCCCAACGCGCTGCCGGGCAGCCGCTGCTCACCTTGCAGCGCACCGATAGGCTCAAGACAAGACTGGAGGTATGTTGGTCATTTAGTGAAACAGACAGAATATAAGAAGCGCTGTTGTCACCTCACAACAAGTTTCCATGCTGAAAACTGGACAATGTACTTGTTTTATTTCACACCGCGGTTACGCAAACAAACTATCAAATGTTCTCTACTATGAATAGGCTACTTTAATATGTTTTCGAATAAAATAAAAAGCAATATATTGAATTATGATTTTATTAAAAATGTAAAAAAAAATATTAGAAATTTCTCACTATATGATAGCT
Source organism: Halesus radiatus (assembly GCA_022606495.2). Taxonomy (NCBI): domain Eukaryota; kingdom Metazoa; phylum Arthropoda; class Insecta; order Trichoptera; family Limnephilidae; genus Halesus; species Halesus radiatus. The sequence continues at coordinate 95,754 of JAHDVE020002284.1, read as the reverse complement.
GATTATTTTTTACCGACGCAGCAGCAGAGTACAACAGAAGACATTTACACTCTCATTTTGTCTTTGCTATATTTTTGCATTGCATGTACCTATCTCCACGCTCTTCGCTAGATTGTCACTATGTTTATGTATTTATCTTAGAAAGATGCAGCAGCAGAGTTCAACAGAGGACAACTTCACCAGCTGCAAATATGTCATGATATAAAGCCATTCCATTAGTTCTTGTAATTTCATAACATTAAGTCAATAAATACACGTGTTGTCATTTCTTCACTCATCGATATCGCTGGTGTTGTGGGGTTGGCAAATTACGGATCATTTAAAAATAATATGTTATGTAAGTGGTTTAATTGACTGTTAATATATAGTAAATGAATATTCTAAGTCTGTGTTTTGTCTGATGGCAGTTGGCGCGTCAGGGCCTGAGGGAAGCAGACAAATGGGCAGCACTAGCGGGCAACCTGGAGGCCATCCTGGAATCCGGCGATACCACGGACCTAGCCGCCATCACCAAGCTTATGGAGGACATCAACCAGTGCCTGGAGGTGGCCCACTTTGTACAAATTAACAAATTATGGGAGTCTGTTATTTTCACAAAATAGGGATGCCGTTGACTGGCGGAGGAACGATGAAAATATACTGAAAGCTGTCAAAATAAGATCCCTAAGACGTGTGTGTTGTGAAACTTTATATGACCATGTTAAAATTTTGGAGATTCGGAAAGAATGCAAGACTGATAGTAAGCATAATGAATAAGATTAAGAGAGCGGTGCTTAGATGGTTTGGCCATGTAGAAAGATAGGAGTGTAAGGAGAATATATGATATACTATCTGATAAGACGGTACCATTTACAAAAACCTCATTTTGAAAAAAACAAGTCAGTAATTACAAAATTACACTCAGCTGGCTCACGGCCTGGCAAACGCGGAAAATGCTCCAATTTTAAGTGATTTCTCTGCCGAAAATCCCAGCTTTCAAAAGGTTATTTCTAATTTTGTCAATTCATGGTGGAATTCCATTTTAATATAATTTTTTTAAATTAAAAACCTAATGATTCTCGCCATGTCGAGTGTCAAAATAACAGAAGAGTATGTATGTATGAATGTGAATGAAGCAAGATGTGTGTGACCAGAAAGAGTTGTGTTATTACCTATCCTTATGGAGAAATGGTGTAATGGTTAGTTAGTTGTTTTACCTGTTTTGTATTTGTGCTTCGATTGGTTTTTTGTAATTCTGTTTCTAATCAGAAATTTGTGCCCCAAATCTTCTCTATATATAAAAATGGAAGTTTGTCTGTTTGTCCTCGATTTTTTAGAAAATTACTCTACCGGTTTCTCTGAAAATAGCACAGTTTGTTCTTATTAGTGCCTGGAAGGTTTAGAGAATAGTTTGAATGAAATCCAATATGTAAAACTGTTGTTATAAGGTTTTAAAATTATTATGAAAAACATTGAACCCGCCGTGTTTTATTGAGGTTAGCCCATAGATATACCACTCTGGTTAGCCACAGATTACAAATTCAAAAGAAGAAGGTTTGTTCTGGTAAAATATTTTTAAAATAGAAACCACAAGTAGGTGCCTACTTAAGAAGTTAATTATTTAAATAAATTTTGAAAAAATAAACGTTTGGAATGAAATAAAATTTTCAAATGAATGTTTCTTTATTTAGAGATAGTAATAGTCGTCACAGGGCATTACTTTCGCTGTAAAATCGACTATGGCACCCAAACGACAAGCAAGAATTCAAAATTTCATAACTTTATTCCAACAAAGTTAATAATCCCGAGCGAGTACACGTCTCCTAGTTGAAAATAAAAATTAACATTATATGTATAAATAGACAAGGAACTTATACACTCATTTTTTAGTTGGCCACAACAATCAGCAGGATATGGTAGCATATTGGTCAGTTTCAAATATTAAATGCATAATTCTTATCCGAACTTGAAAAATTGCACACAGCGTACCTTTGGTCATAGAGCAATGCACGCCACTGATGACAATTGATGTAATATTCAGTCATAGTAGCCTCATAAAATACCAACTGATCGTGATTTGAACAATAACGAGGATCAGATGATGTTTGAAACGAGTCGAGATTAATAAATTTGTAAATGACGGCAGGTACTCTCAAGCGGGGTCGACTACGAGGACAAGCGCCTACAGTTGGAGGGCATGAGGAACAGGTTCGAGGCCCTGCTCAGCCCTGTGGTGGTGGAAGCTTTCACCGGAAGGCAGACAGGTACCACTTCCTATCATTCTTTTGATCCAATTAAACGCATCCGCATCATTCAGTGTCATATGATGAACTGAGTGTTTAAAAAATATATAATTATTTATATTGCTCTCCATAGACTCCATTGATGGCCTCCATGGTCGAGGGGTAAGGCTCTCAACTACGAATCCGAAGGTCGCGGGTTCAAATTTTATCTCGGGAACGCTGGGTATTTGCAGCCTAAGCTCTAGGAGAGATATAGCATTACTACTTATGGCTCATAAACTATTGAACGGTGTATTAGCAATACCTGACATCCTGGCTGAAATAGGATTTTATGTCCCTGATAATTTCACGCGAGGCCGCCAACACAGGCTTCTGTTTCTTCCCAGGTGCAGAACTAACTTACCAATGGTGATGCCTCTGGGAAGGCTTACTAGGTTAATTAACTGCCTCGCAGGAAATGTGGATATTTTTCACATGACCTACAATAATTTTAAGCACGAACTTATTATGTTATAACATTATGTTCCTACTTATAACTCTTTGTAGCTATTTTTGTTTTACCTCTGTGTTACATTATTATGCTAACTATATTTCTGTAATTTTTATCGCTTTTGCATTGTATTGGTCATTATAACTGTTTTTGCAAAATAAAATAAATAAATAAAATCCCGGCGTGCGCAAGTAAATTTTATTTAATTAATTTGTGCTGTTTCGCAATTAATTCATTTCAAAATAATATATAGCATATTTGCGCACGTTCCAGAGTGGAAGATACTCTCAGTATTGCCCTGGTGAAAGACCACCATTCAGAATTGAAACGTTGCTTGAAATGGCTTTTAGCCGTGTTTGGTGACCAGATCTGAATAGCCAGGTATTTTCCCCACCTCCTTCTTCCCCTTCTCCTTCCCCTCCCCAATACCTTCAGCCTCACAACATTCCCCAGTTGGCGATGCCATAGTCTCACTGCCTCCAGACGGTTGTAAGCAATTGGGACTCTTGTGCGGTATTCATGTAAAAAAAAAAAAAATAGACGGAGGGTTAACATGAGAGAAATCGGTTTTTACCCATGGCTGTTTCCAACAGAATTTCTCTCGGGAATGCTGGGTATCTGCAGCCTTAGTTCTAGGAGGGATATTCTCCTCCTTCTTCTGCGTATGGTGGAGGAGAGTTTGTGGAGGTCATAGTGTGATGCTGAGGTTATTCAGCCAGTCGACGGTTTCGGGAGATACTTGATTCAACACAGATGTGCCATAGGGAAACTGATGAAGGGGACATTCTTCCACGATGCATTCTGTTGTTTGAATATGGCCACATTCACAAAGTACGGAATGCTTTAGGGCCCATTTATGCATCATATACGCACAACGGCTGTGACTGCACCGGGTGCGTTTTAATGAGGTGCACGTCTTCCGAGGGAACCCTGGCAATTTAATAGTAGGGTTTACAACAAGGTTCTTGTTTTTCTCATAGATATTTCAGAACTTCAAACAAATTCTTAATTCAATCACTTTTCATTTATGACAAAGACGGACAATCAAAAGATGTGTCTGTTGAGTGCGATGGATGATAGATGTGCGTTCGTACCTCGTTTTCATAATTCAAAGTTGCGTTGAGTATCACGGGTGTGAATGAGACGACACTACGCCTACTCGCTCTCTCACTTTCTCACGTTTAACATATAACAACGGAAATATCATCGTTTGTTTGAAATGTCAATGATTGTTTCCCGTTTAAAATTATTGTATTTTGTATAATATTAAATAATTTGGTCGTATTTATGAATGAAATGTTGTGCCGTATAATGGAAACACTTTTTCATCACACAGGAGGGCATTTTGGCACTTTTTTGAGCAATTTGGTTAGACAGCAGACGACCTCACGCGACACGCGACAGTTAATACTAAATCAAAGTATGGCAATAAGGAACTCCAGTGAAAAATATAATGACTTTAAAAATATATATATTCATATAGATCAGCAAATGCCGATTCTGAAAATATAACTTTCATTATATATAAATTATAACGTAGAATTTATAAATCATTATTTGAAAGTGAATAAAAATCAGCTCATCAAAACACCTTGTTATGTTGGTACTATTGCATTTGGAACATCTGACGTCACGTGAGCATTCTGTTTTTGGATTAGTATGGAATTTTTTATTTTTCGATGTTGTTTTATATTTAAAACATGTATTATTTTAGTTTCGGCGAAATTTAAACTTAATTTGGGTGACTTGAAGCTCTATAATTATTTGATATGAAAAAATATCTTTAATTAAAGAAATTAGAGCATTCATGAGCAAACCAATTACCAATACGGATATCATGATAATGTTAATGCTCAATACTATTATTATTCTTTGAGTTAAAGTTCTTAAAAAGGTACATAATTTTATTACTTATGTTTAGTTATGGTTTACTATGGATATAATATAAAATTATGTATGGTACAGCTCATCCTTGTTTTGAAATTTGACATTCAAACCTCAAACCTGATTAAAATCGACCGGCCATAGATTTGGAGCGTTGAAAAATTGAAACTTTGAAAATTATTTTAACCATGAAAACTAACCTTAGAAAAAAACGAAATATACTGGTATTTAAGTTTGAATGTCACTACTGATAAGAAAAAATAATAAAATTGGACCGGAGTTCCTTATTACCATATCTTTCGCTTGCCAATTGTGAGGTCTACAACGTGTCTATTGTTTGTAATGTCATTGATTACATGTTCTTTACTTTATAGAGAGGTAGAACTACTAGATCACAAAAGACTTTAGAAATTTAGAAAAGTTTTGGGTTCTATCGCTAAATGTGCATGTCAATTATCTTACTACTCAGTGGATGTTATATAGTCGACACATTCACACAAGAGGTTGGGAGAAGTTAACTTGGTTCTTTGCAAAGGAATATGGAAAGTTTCAGTGTTTCTTAGTCGACGGTGATAGAAATTGATTTAGAAAAGGAATTTGATGTTATTTTTGTCAATACGTGTATTTTCTTTTTATCAAATTAAACTGTTCCGATTTCAGATAGATGTCGCCAGCTGTACTGCGCGTTCGCCGCCATGGGCCGCCTGGGCGCCCTGGCCGTGTACCGCGCGCGCTGCGAGGATGCCGCGTTGAGGGGGCGCCTGTCCGGCCAACTGGTGGGGCGCCGCAATCCCGAACAGCTGCGAGACCTGCACGCCGCCCTGCTGCGCCACGCAACTCATCAGGTCACACACATGGACACTTACATACATACATATATACACACATACTTTATTTATTCAATTTGTACAAATTTTTTATAACTTTACATGATTTTATGATCTCAATGATATATTTATGCAATAAACAAGGGTGAAATTGAATAACAATAATAATAATAATAATTGGATGATTTGTATAGCGCCATTTTTGTGAAAAATGACCCCACGGGCGCTGTACAAATATTACTTCCTATTCTCTATTTAATTATGTACAAACAGATACAGAAACATACTTCCCTGCAGCTGGCAGGTCGCTTCAGATGAACACAGTTTTATTACAAAAGTTAAGCTTGGAGAAGATATGGTTTTTACAGTTGCTTTTTGATCCTCCTTTTCTATTGATGTTACATTTATTGGTAGATTGGTGGCACAAGAAGTGTGGGTATTTTTTTGAATTATTTATAATTTTTAGGACTGGAGAATATTTATAAAATTACCTTAAAAAGCTTACGAAGTTTTTAATAGGTATTAACATATTTTCTTTATTTTTTACACTTTTAGTTATTTACATTGTTGCGGGCTGTGGACGCATTTGCGCACCGGTGCGTGAATTTTTTTACTTTTTCTATAAGTGACTTTAGGTAAGCACTAACCGGCTAGCCTTGCCAAGCAATTCACGTGAGCTTTTCTTCCATTTATGGATACGATTGTCTGAAAAGATGAGTTTTATGTTTAGTTCTGAAATCTGTGGAGTCTTTGATAATTCTTAAGTGATGCGGCAGTTCATTCCAGGCTTTAGGTCTTGGAATGATTTAAATTAATGTTGGGAGCAGTTGGGACTCTTGTGCGGTATTAATGCGCGACACCACAATAAGGAATTCCAGTCCAAGTTTTTTTTTTTCTAAAGTTAGTTTTCGTGGTTAAAATAATTTTCAAAGTTTCAATATTACGAAGTCCGCCAAAACGCTCCAAATCTACGGCCGGTCGGTTTTGTTCAATTTTGAGGTTAGAATGTCAAATGTCAAAACAAGGATGAGCGGTACCGTACATAATTTTATATTCTGTTCATAGTAAACCGTAACTAAACATAAGAAATAAAATTATTTTCCTTTTTAGAAACTTTAACTCAAAGAATAATAATAGTATTGAGCATTAATATTAACATAATGTAATATTGGTTTTCCTGTGAATACTCTAATTTCTGTTATTAATAATAGTTTTTTATATTGGACCACAATTATTGAGCTTAAAGTCACCCAAATCAAGTTTAAATTTCGTCAAAACTAAAAAAATACATATTTAAAATACAAAACAAAAGTGAAAAATAAAAATGTATATACTAATCCAAAAATAGAATGCGCACGTGACGTCAGATATTCCAAATGCAATGGTACCAACATAACACGGTGTTTTGATGAAATTTTTTTTTTATTCAGTTTTAAATAATGATTTATAAATTCTATGTATTATTAAATATAATAAAAGTTATATATTCAGAATCGGCGTTTGCTGATCTATATGAATATATATTTTTAAAGCCATTATATTTTTCACTGGAGTTCCTTATTACGGAGCTGATACTATGGGCGTCATTACAAATTCAATGGAGATATTGTGTTGTTTGCGGAACTCTATCTAAGTAATAGAATCCCACTCCCCAATACATAAAAACCCGCATGTCATCGATAGTTTGCAGTCCGCACTAGTCCGTAGTGGCAAACCGCATCTATTCAGCCAGTCAGTAATTCCGAGCAGCGCGTATTACGCTTTCGCAGTCGGTATTCCATAATTCAAGGAATTAAATGTATTCCGTATTCAGTTGTGATGTCGTAGTCACTACGTCTCACGTCAGTGGATATGGAGTCTGTCCGTACTAGATCCGCAGGGCGCAAATTAGTCAAGTCACTGCGAGACACTTGTCAGAAGTTCCTAATTCATTCCTCAATTCGATTTGCGACGATTCCGTTTGTGTTAGTCCCGCCGTAGCCAACCAGTTTCACTGGTTGGATGGGATTTTCCGAAGTAATCAGTACTCGGTAGGGTGCATGTTTGTTTGACTCATAATATTGCCTTTAAAAACGAAATCATTATTTACTACATTGAGATGCTTTATATATTTTTCGTGTTATTTATTATCTAGTTGAGTAAGATTGTTATTTTCAAGTTTATTTTATTTAAAAAAAAGTTATTTTCAGCACTATCGCAATTTGCAATGCGAATAAATCCCCCATTTTATTTTACTTGTTATATTTTTATTTTTTGAATTAAATGAATAAATTCACAAGACTAAATCGATTCACTGCTGCGAATGAATCTGCCCATGTATAGTGTATATGCCATCCCAAAAACCCTGTAAAAGCATTATAGGACATAAACAATAGATAGATTTTTTGATCCACCGTATTTAATGAGTACGTAGCTCTCCCCACCAGACATGGGCAGATTTATTCATTCAAACATTCGCAGCAGTAGTGGACAAACGGATTCGCCGCGGTCACTGAGAAATGAAATAGGAACTTCCGACTAGTATCTTGCAGTGACTTGACCAACTTGCACCTAGTGAAGACAGACTCAGTATCGCCGGACCACACGTGGTGAATATGACGTCACAACTGAATTCAGAATACATTTCTAAATTCTTCGAATTAGGGAATACATATTATGGTAGAAAAAATGGATGAGGAAAATGTGTGCTGCAGACGAATGATGGTCTACGAGTTTTTATGGATTATGGCGTGGGATATTGTACATAAGACGGAGCGCTGTACAAAACAATACCTCCGGCGGCACCGGTCGCTCATAGTATCCGTTCCGTAATTATTGTGCCGTGTGTTAGAAATACAATATCAAGAATTAATTGTCTGTTAACTTAATTAGATCGAGTAAGTCGTGAGATTGAATTTATTCATTTGAGTAATTCATTCAATTTCGCCGTCTACGCTTGGCAGTGTGGGAGGTTACGACGACGCCCTCGAGAGTGAGCATCTGGTACGAAGAGATGTATTTCAGCCAGGATCTTAATCTAATTCCTTTGTGTTTTGCAGTTGGAGTGGTCCCCTCAGGCCTGCCCCGGCGAGGCCACTCTGCCCTGGCTGCTGCGCCTGCAGGCCCCCCTGCTGGCGGACTGCGGCCGGGGGGGCCCTCAGGGGGGGCAGGGCGGGCCCGCCTGCCCCGAGGACCTGCAGCAGCTGCAGGCGGCCTGCGATCACTACGCGCAGGAAGTGCAGGCCACCATCAGCAGGGAGCAGGGCAAGAAAGGTAATGCACCGAACACCCCCCTTCTTTATGATGATGCAAGTTGCTCTATAAATTGTGTATTTTTATTTATTGAACATAAAATGGTTCCACATCGTGTGGTCTAATATAACCTTATATTTTTTTACATTTTATTTTATATATTGCTTATTTCCAATACTTATTACGTACAAATATTTTTAATTTTTTTTTTTTATGTGATACTGTCTGGAGCCACTGAGACTATGGCATCCCCAATTGGGGTATGTTATGGGTCTGGAGGTATTGAGGAAAGGACCTGGTTATTCAGATGTGGTCCCCAAATATTCCTAAAGCCATTTCATGGAACCTTTTATTCTTAATGGCGATACTGACAGTATCTACCACTCTGGAACATTCCACAAATATAATACGTATTATATTAAATTAATAAATTGTAAAATAACACAATTTAATTAAATTTACTTGCGCACGCCGGGATTTGAATCCTCTACCTCCACCCGTCGACAGTCAACCGTTTTTACATCTTACTTTAAATATGTTTACATATTATATTATTTTTCACTCACATAACAATAAACAAACCCATTGTGTATTGACATGATGAATTGAATGAAAAGACGCTTTGTTTGAATCCATTTTTATTTTTGTATAAATACTTCGACTAGTTTCGATTCGAATTAATCATCTTCAGGACTGTATATATTTTGACTAAGTATATTTTAAGTCCTGACGATGATTCAGTCGAATCGAAATTAGTCGACGTATTTATACAAAAATAAAAGTGGATTCAAACAAAGTGTCTTATCACTTAATTCAAATATTGTTTCATTATTCGTAACCTGTGATTGTTTGCCTTTCTTACAATAAAAAAAAATATTTCCTACAACAAATTTGTTGTCCTCGTCCCCCATTTCAGCGCCCCCCATTTGCCTTTGAGGCCACCACCGCCCCTTGGGGAGGGGTATCGTCCACTCTGGGAATCTCTGCATTAAACGATGCACTTGATTAAAATATTTTAAAACGTACACCTCATGTGTTTCTTTGTGTCTCCAGGTGTAGTATCAGAGGAAGAACTGATGGAGTTCACGCGAGCAGTCTACTCCCCGGTGAGGAATGGCCTCGCCAACCTCGGCACCATCCTCGCGGCGGCGATGGCGGAAGATTTGGGACCGATGCCATCTGTTGACGTATGTATTCAACATTACTTTTACATCTTTTGTACTAACACCGCGTTTGCCTCGCCTCGCGTTTTTGTAAATGGTACCATCTTAAAAGGATAATGTGTTTATGTATTTATAAAAATTGTTTGTAGGTATGTACCAAAAGTAATTTCCCCAGTGTTAGGCTCTGAAATAATAATGTGGTTGGTTCCTACCTTAATTGCTACTTTCCCTAAACAAACACTATATTTGAAAAATGCAATACGGTGATCTGACAGTTATTTTGGGGTGCTCTCATTCGTCAGAAGCAAAACTACTTCTTTAGGATCAGGTTCGTTTCGTATGGAAATCATCCAGTAAGTGCTTGGTTATCCTAGTTCCTTTTAAACCTTTAATCTAGCCCATATTACAATCAACCAAAACCATAATTATTTTAGTCGTTTTTTACAGTCCACTCAACAGATTCACATTCGGAGCCCCACAATTTTCGTGCGGGCACTCTCGGTTGTAACACCCAGAGTAACTTCATGTATTTACAGAAATGATTTGTCATAAAGAAGTAAGAATATAATTTAGATTATTTATAACCAAAAACAAGAATATTTTAAAAATTCATTTGCCAATCGTCTAACACTTATTTGAGTATTGCCCTGCTACCTTTATATCATGACTACAAGATTCTACCCGAATTTATTTGTAATCTTTAGATAGTGTCTCGGATATACCTATTCGATTTTCATTTATATGGGAAATCTGTTGAATTTTTCTACAAGTCTTGGATTAACATTCAATTTTGGAATAACTTATTGAGGTCCATACTGACAGTTCTTAGAAATGGAAGTATGACACCGATAAAAATGACTGGACGGATTTGGGGTAGCCGTAGCTCGGTGGATTAGAGCGCAAGGTCCCGGATAGACCGTGAGGTCCTGGGTTCGAGTCCCAGCTGCTACCGTTATCTTTTTCTTTGCTGTGTCTTTTCGGTTTCATGTTTCATTTTGAGAGTTGTCAATATTATATTCGATGATTAAAAATAATTTTAAAAATTGAAACGAAATGCTAACACAAAATTGTTTCTGTATTTATACAGTATACAATTCAGTATCAAATTTTATAGTTTACTTCCTAGTTAAATAAAATATGTACCTAGATTACGCTTATTTAGAGAAAGATGTAAAAGTTATGCATGTAATGAGTATTAGAAGTACGCAAAATATATAATTTTGTTTTAGAATTATTTTAAGTTTAATAAATAAATTTAAAAAATGTAACTCCTTGTTCCAGGTCAACAGCTCTGAAGCTGGAACGGTCCTGCAGCTGCGGGTGTCACGGGGGCTCCGCAGTCTGAGGGAACGCCTGGCACAGGGCAGGGCCCTCTCGAGGGGCGCAGCACCCAGGCACCTTGTCTACGCTGCACAGGTAAAACAGCCATACTTTCATATTAACCCCCCGTCCTTTTCCTTTGGGTTATTATTCAAAAAGTAGGTAAAAAAAACATCAGGAATTTTAGCATACAGAGTACCATTCGAACTCCTCGTCGGTACTGAAATTCGAGTGGAAGTTCCATCGCGAACGGCTGCCACACTGAGACTAAGCGTCGCAGAGAGCGCAGCGTGGTGGGGATTTGGAGTGGGGGAACCAGGCTACTCGCCAGTGTTGCCGGATCCCGCGTAAAATCGTTCCTCCCGACCGCAGCACCTTGGAGACCTTATTTTACAGACAGCCCTCGTAGAATGTAAAAGAAAGTTTGTGAATTTTCCTCGCTTTTATTATCAAGTACTGAGATTGATTGCACAAAAAAATTGTTTGACCTTGTTGTTGTTAATTTGCGAAATTGCAGTGGCTCATAGATGAGCTGTGCATGGGCTGGGGCGCTGTGAAAGAGCTGCCGGGCTGCCTGTCCCTGCTGAGAAGCTACACGCACCTCCAACAGCTGGTCAGCGAGGCGGAGCGACTCTTGGAGGAGGCTAGAGAAGGTAGGGTTTGAAGGAAATTATGTATTACTAGCGCAGACTTGTAAAAAAATCAGAGATAAAAAAATTTCACAATCGAAGGCGTCTATCCTTTCCTTTTGCTGGCTCCGAGTTTCCATGTTTCCACACCGTAAAGGAATATGGAGAATATCAGCATCCCGACGAGTCTCATCTTTGTGGTCTTCATTATGTTTCTGTCACTCCATATCTTTTGCATTTTGCTCAAGGGGTCTGTTGTCATGCAAATCCTTCTTTTCACTTATATTTCACAACCTCCTTCGTCACTTATAGACGATCCAAGGTATATGAAGTTATTCACCGTTTCTAAGTCTGAGAGCATTTGTTCTTACAACGGTGTTTTTCCTGTCGATCATCATCATTAGTGTTTTTTTTGTCTTGTTGATCAGCAGGCCTATATTACGTGTCAATGGTAAAGTAAAAAAAAAATTGCATCAAAAATTAATTGAAATAAATAAATAATAATAATATGTTTTTGTTTTTTTTTTTACCAGTGGAGCCCAAGGTGCCCCCGCCCGCCCTGTGCGGTGGGGGATGGCTGGGGGTGCTGGGCACGCAGGGGGAGCCCCCGTGCCCCCCGCTGGCACCTCCGCAGCGCTTGCACAAGCACCTGCAGGCCACGGCCAGGCACCTTCTACTGGCGCCCATCGGACAGCACCTGGGTAACAACACTGGTTCTCTCTTCCTCAAGTCATGAGGGAACCTTTTCTATTGCATTTTATTAAAATATTGTATCCATATATGTAGCATTCTTATCAGTGGCTGAGTAGTCATCGCGTCTGGGTCCCACCCAGGCGTTGTGAGTTCAATTTCTCGGCGGGCTAAGTCCTCCATCACGACACAAGCAACATCACTGCATAATTATTTATGCTTTCTTTTCTCAGAGGGAGTGGGGAATTTGAATGGATGGTCAGAGAATGAACAATATGCGTCAGATCTGCCGGACTTCAGTCTTTCTCCCCAGGAGTATGTGACGCAGGTAAATTTAAAAATTATTATATTTTCATATGAAGTGATAACTTTGTGTCGTGACATTATAATTTAAAAAATAAAACAATAACTTTGTTTACATCACTTTTATTTGTTATATACTTTTGCCAACCGGGTTTCGCCACTACCGTAGCTTCTTCAGGGCAGTATATTACTAAACTATGAACTAAGATACACATGTGTTATAGATTGATAAAAACGGGCGAGTGAAGGGCTAAGGGTGGGAGGGGAGCAGGTACGGGACCGGGAAGGGCGTGTACTTTGTTCATTGGGAATATTTTAAGTATTGGACTTTTATTTAAATTTATTTGATTATTAATGAGTCTACTATTAATGTTGTTGGCTTTCCTTATTTCTACGCTTCTAAGTTATCTAGTCGAATACCTATTCCATTTTTATTCAGTAAACTACTGCCTGTATTTTTATTGAATATGTGGTCTGTTTCTAAGAGGTGGTTGGCAAATTCCGAGAACCCGTTATTATTGAGACATATCAAGTGTTCTTTTACTCGGATATTAACATTACACGACGCTTTGCCTACATAGAAGGCGGGCGATCGTTGCATTGGAGTGAATATATTACATAAGTTCTTCAAAAGATTGGTATTCACTTTGTGGCGTCATTATTAAAAATTTACTTTGTTTTCACCACTTTATTAATATACACAGATATCAACATGTTTCGAAAGCGATGCTCTCTTCATCAGGAATATTATTAATATGAAGAGTATTCTATATATTCCTGATGAAGAAAGCATCGCTTTCGAAACATGTTGATATAATGGCAAAGTCTTTAAACTTTGCTGGAAATGCCTCATTTATTGACCAGGTTTGAAGAGCCAGGCACTTCCCGTCCTTCCTCTATCTCATCTCCTTCCCTTCCCTACTCCCTTCAGCCATACTCCGATTAGGATTGTCGCAGTCCGGACACTGTGGTGTTCACATAATAAGTTCTAAATCATCAGTGGATAAAGTAAGCGCATGCTTTCTTTTTAAGGTCCTATTCTTGCTTCTTTTACACTATCCAATATTTTATGTACTGTCGCTCACATCTACGCACAGCGGCGCCCCGCCTTTGTTTCTACTTACACGCCAAATTCATAACTTTCATTGCATAGCTGCTTTAATAGTCATGTAGTTTAGTCGTAGCTCAACGACATGCAGCACACAAACGAGCTATATTTCCTTATGTTTCTATTAATTATCTATGGTTTTTTTCTGTTTCTAGGTTGGACAGTACCTCCTCACTCTGCCGCAGCATCTGGAGCCGATGCTGGACCGCGGGGAGCTGTCTGCTTCTGAGGAGGATCCGGCGTACCACTTCCTCAATGAGGTAAGTCGCTTCTACCATTGCTGGCTTTTCTACTTTGAGGACTTCATTCAAATATAAAATGCATTCAGAGGGATTCAGTAAACTAAATTGTGACGACACCGCTCCGAATTCAATATGCTGATGTGTGGAATTAGTTCAATTGGTATCGGCGAATTTTCCAAGATAGGTGACGCAGCAGTAGAGTTCAACAGAGGACAACCCAATCAATAGTCTGCATTATTCTACGTGCTATAGTTTCTTTTCCCCTAGGAAATAATTCACTCAGCACCGGTATGTACTCTTCTGCTTAGTAGGGAGCCATAAATACTATTATATTATTGTTGTGCAGCAGTAGAGTTCAACAGAGGACAACCTAACCAGGTGCAGCGGGAGGGGCAATGATTTCACCCTATAAACGGCGTTTATTCGATTTGTTTGACACAATTCAGTCTATAATATTTAGTCTGCACTAATCGACGTGTTATGGTTTCATTTCACCTCGAAAATAATGCACTTAGCACCGAAATGTCCTCTTCTGCTTAGTATGGAGCCATAAATACTATTATATTATTATGGTGCAGCAGTAGAGTTCAACAGAGGACAACCTAACCAGCTGCAGTGGACGGGCAATGATTTCACTCTATAAACGGCGTCTATTCAATTTGTTTAACAGAATTCACTCTATAATATTTATTCTGCACTAATCGACGTGTTATAGTTTCATTTCACCTCGAAAAAAATGCACTTAGCACCGGAATGTCCTATTCTGCTTAGTATGGAGCTACAGATACTGTTATATTATTATTATTCTACTCCATTCACGGAGGAATGAACACGGTTGGCGCTTAGAAAAAGTTGTCCAAAGAAGCGAAGCTAGCAGTCCACAAGTATGGCAGTGAGGCATGGAATTGGCAGAGGAAGAATGAAAGTAAACTGAATGCCGTAGAAATGAGATCTCTCAGGTAAAACCAGGTATGATCGTGTGAAAAATATTGAGATTCGTAAAGAATGCAAGGCTGATGTAAGCGTCATGAGCAAGATTAAGAAAGGGACGCTTAGATGGTTTGGGCATGTAGAGCGAATGAACGAAGAAAGGAGTATAAGGAGAATATATGACGCGAATGTGAATGGAAGAAGAAGCGGGGGACGTCCGAGGAAGACATGGCACGATAGAGTGAATCAAATACTTGAGTCGGGCCATGTCAGAAGTCGGAATAATAGAAGAGAATGTATGAGACAATGTATGAATGCGAATGAAGTAAGAAGTGTATTCCAAGATCGAGTTGTTTGGTGGTCCGTCCTCTCTGCGTACCCCTGCGGTTGAACGGCGTGTTGGTTAGTTAGTTAGTTCTAATATGTATTTACTAATATTGTTACAGGTTTGCAATTCAGCCTGTGAGATGATATCCGCTAAGATTGACTCCATCAAGACTATGGATAGTCTCGGACTGAGGAAATGCTCCACTGATATCGGTAAATATGTTATAATATACATATATGCATGTTAACACACTTTGAGCGTGCGGCCCCCACACCGTCACATGTGCGTGCAGCGGGCAAAAACCAGCCGAAAAAGCAATAAAAAATAATTTTACAAAAATCGCTCTCTCTTCTAAACCATCCACTATTTTTTTATGAAATTTCGTGTACGCACTTACCATATTTGGGTTCCAGGAATACATCCAATTGCTAAGGAATTTTTGTGTTATCTCTCATTCAGGAAATGATTATTGCAATAGCATCCTCGGGATTATCTCATTAGAGTAAAGGTCCAATGAATTTATAACATCTCATAAAAATATAATAGGTACTCCTATTCCCAGTACCACGAACAATCTATGAAATTTAACACGATAAAATTGCCATTCTACTCACCCATCAAGAATAATCAAATGTGGAAAGATGACGCATATGATTCACTGAATAATTGACTCCACACAAATTAATTATTACGCGCATTGAGCTTCGCAAGAGTATGTGTGTACGTAAAAGAAACAACGGCTTATCTTATTTTTTTTTGTATATGTGTGTGTAGTCTGGAAGGTCTTCAAACGTTTAGATTAAATAGTCTCGCGAAATAATCGGGTAACTTTACCTTTCCCGCCTTTAAAGTGGAGCCGGCGTAAAGGGTAATTTTACCTGTCCCACCGATAAGCACCAGTCGGCCGCGCGGGTAAAAATACCCTTCCCGCTCAAAGTGTGCTAAAACAATTTTTTTTATTAAAAAACTTTGTAACTTTTTCCACTTATTTATTTTCGATCGGACCGGTTTCACTCTATCACGGACATCGTCAGACTGGCACAATGAATACTAAATCTATTGTATATATAGCGTCGATGTCGGGAGTGAGTCCCATTGCTTTCTAATATTGTTTTTATTTATCACTTGAAATTTGTTTTATTGCTGATGGTACTGTTTACTATTATGTTTTTAAAAACTACTTTTGGGTTGGTTTATTACCCTCTGGAAGATGTATTACATTTTGTTTATTCACTGAATCTATGGGTTTTAAAAAAAAATTATATAAAGTCATTTGTGTCAGCTTTTATTTGAACAGATGGTTATTTCTGGTTTTTTTTTTCCCTGTGATTTCGGCAAAAGATATTCTGCAAACTGGAAAACAGACTCCCATTTCGTACATGACATCAAAAAATAAATAAGTAGGAGCGTCAAATCGAGCTCAAGTTTAATTAATTGAAAACTCATGCACCCACGTTGTGGATTTTTTGTTGTACTATGTTTAAGATATTTCGGATCTGTAATGTTGACGAACGTAAATGATTTATATAGCAAAAAAGACAGACTCCTTTAATGAGTAATTGCTTCTTGTTCATGAGCTAGTTTATAAATTTGATAGCAGTGTAATATGCAAGCAACTTATTAGCCATAAAGTTTATTTTTACTTATGGTATCCCTTCATTCAAATGACAACTGACCGACTTTCTGATATCCACAGAACACGAGATTTATTTCACTTTTCTGCTGCCTGCTGAATCGGTCGTGTTGTAGAACATACTAGTAACTTGTTGATTTGCATTTGCATCACTTCTAGTTTATAAATTTAGCTTCTGAATTTTGTACGCGTTGAGAAATAAATCAATCAAATGGTGACCCTTCTTTTATTAATATCTCCGCGACAATGTTTAACGAAAGCGCTTGGTAAGTATACACAATACACAACATACCGTCAAACATATGTAATACAGATAAAATACGTTAAAGTAGGTATATACTGATTGTCAAGCGTCCCTTCTACAAAGAGTCACCGACCGCCACTGCTGTCTAAATATTGTTCGGTCGATGTCTATCTCCCATGTTCACCTTATTCGCTCGACAGTTGTCCAATTTCCATTTAATGATTCTGTTTCCTTTTCCATAACATGGTATTCAACACTTCCCATGTATCTGAACCTACTTCACATCAAGACGAATTGGCACTTTTTGGGAGTTTTTTAATCATCTTTTCGTTTTCTTTTCAGCATATCTGACTTCCGTTCTCGAAGAACTCGGAGCTGGATCCGAGGGTCTTCAGCTTCTCACCGATTCCCTAGCCAGGAAGCAGGCTGCCCTGGAATAGCTGTAGAACATGTGATGCTCAAATACGGAGTGAATGATTTAAATCAACTGCATTCGTTTGTTGAAAAGATTTTCCCGAAGAGAACAGTGAAACATTTTCTTAAAATAATATTTTTTTAATTTGATATTCTGGGAGTTGTTTTGTTAATTGTTAAATTCGTTGGAATAAAATAAACATTGTAATAATAATAATATTTAAAATAAAACAAGTAACATTAATTCTTGACATATTGTTTATTTTTTCTATTTCTTTTGTCATACATTTTACAAAGAAGAAATCAAATGGTTGGTTATACATTTCAATTTATACGCATTAAACTATTAATATGTGAAACATTTAATATATCAAACATGCATGTCAAATTTATAAATATGTCAAACATATAAAAATATCTAACGTACAAATATTATGTCAAACATATAAATACGAAAACACATGTATATATGTCAAACATGTTCATTAACATAAAAACATTTTAATATGACAAACGTATAAATATTTAAAATATTTATATATGTATAACATATAAATATATGAGACGTATATATCATAAGTAAACGGGCAGCTATTTGTCAGAATTCACAAATTGAACTAAATAAGAGAAAATGTTAAGAATTTAATAAAGGAAATTTCAATACGTGATTTTTATCGAATAGCCGTCTCTTTTCTTATAACAGCAGAAAATATTAAAATGAATTTTTTTGATTAAAAAACCTTTGTTACCCTTTTCCACTTATTTATTTTCGACCGGACCGGTTTCACCCTATCACAGGCATCGTCAGACTGGCACAATTCTCGGAACTCACTCCCGACATAGATGCTATGTATACCATAGATTTAGTATTAATTGTGCCAGTCTGACGATGCCCGTGATATGGTGAAACCGGTCCGGTCGAAAATAAATAAGTGGAAAAAAGTACAAAGGTATTTTAATCAAAAAAAATTATTTTAATACGGAATTCCACCATGAATTGACAGTTTCAAAATTTGAAATAAGCGGAAAATATGTCAAATGTAAAAATTTATCCGACATTTTAATAAGTCAAACACTTAGTATGTCAAAAAACTGACTCGTTCGTCACCGAATTCCGTATGCGGTTCGACTGCCGGCGGACTCGCTTACGCCTCGTAATCCGTCATGTCGATGTTGTTGATGTACAGCTGGTCGTCGATCCACGGCCTGAGCACCGCCACGTTCACATACACGCCCGGGGTGCTGTTCTCGCCGCAGCCGATGCCCCACGCCACGATGCCCGACTGCATGTAACGGTCGGGCTTATCCTGGAATTTAAAAAAATCACGATTAACGCAATGTTGAGAATTTCCCTTTT
The DNA here is from genome assembly GCA_022606495.2 of Halesus radiatus. NCBI lineage: Eukaryota > Metazoa > Arthropoda > Insecta > Trichoptera > Limnephilidae > Halesus > Halesus radiatus. The sequence continues at coordinate 76,739 of JAHDVE020002284.1, read as the reverse complement.
AATTTTTTTTTTGTTTGTAACTTTTTTTTAATTTTAATATGAATACCGCACAAGAGTCCCAACTGCTCCCAACCGTCTGGAGCCAGTGAGACTATGACATCCCAAAATTGGGATTGTTGTTGGGCTGAAGGTATTGTGGAAGGGGAAGGAGAAGGGAAGAGGAAGGTGGGGAAATACCTGGCTATTCAGATCTGGTCACCAAACACGGCTAAAAGCCATTTCAAGCAACATTTCCATTCTGAATGGTGGTCTTTCACCAGGGCGATACTGAGAGTATTTTCCACTCTGGAACATGCGCAAATATGTCATATTATTTTTAAATGAATTAATTATGAAACAATACAAATTAATTAAATAAAATTTACTTGCGCATGTCGGGATTTGAACCCGCGACCTTCGGATTCGTACTCGAGAGCCTTACCCTCCAACCATGGAAACTGTCAGAACAAAATATTTCTTTTCATTATATACATATTTTTTTTACTATGTATTTTCAAAACTCACGGGCATCGGGCACACCAGCGGGCTGCCCCCGTCTCCCTTGCAGGTGTCCTTGCCAGCCACGCCCCCGGCACAGATGAAGGTGCGGTGAAGCTCAAAGTGCTGGCCCAGTCGGGTCTTCCTCAGAGACGTCTGGCACTTGGTGCGGTCTACGATGGGAAGTTCCACCTGAAAATGAAAAAAAAAAAGTTCTGATTTAGTTTTAATAAAAACTGAAGATTTTTGGTACTAGATTTGGCACATGTCACGCAAAAAATCAAGGGGTAATTTTATAACACAATCCTTCTTGAATTCCGTTGCCTCGCTTCAAAAGACTAGCACGTTTCACTCCAAAATATCACAGAGCGCAAAGTTAACCCCAAATCACACAATGTGATTTGGTCACGTCATAAGAAGCCATAAAAGCACGCGGCACCATGTGTCATAAGTTTGAAGTTGAAACTTAAGAACCCAACCTCATGTAAAACTCTGTTGCTGCGCCGTATGCAAAACCATTGTCGAGCGTGAACTTTGTGATTAAACTACTATTGTAACATGAATGCATTCACATGTCACAAACCCATACAATAACGGCTTTGAGAAATTGAATACTGTATCATTAGTATTTGCATTTGATTAAAGTATTAAATTGTCATGATGATGTCCTTGACAGTCCCTATTTAGAACTGTCTCAATTTTGTTTTTGAAAAATGACCTCGATAAAGTTCTTGCGATTTTTTGACTATGGCACATTGTTCTTTCTTTTTGATAAAAGTTTTCGGGAAGCATTTCATTTTGGTTTAGATGTCATTTTTAAGATCCACATGCCCTGTCTAGATATTGTTGGTTATTTGTAGTAGACTGAATGCCGTAGAAATGAGATCTCTGAGGCGAATGTGTGTCAAAACTATGTATGATTGTGTGAAAAATGTTGAGATTCGCAAAGAATGTGAGGCTGATGAAAGTGTAATGAGTAAGATTAAGGAAGGGACACTTTGGTGGTTTGGGCATGTAGAGCGAATGAACGAAAAAAGGAGTGTAAGGAGAATATATGACGAGAATGCGAATGGAAGTAGAAGTCCTAGGAAGACACGGCACGTTCAAGTGAATCAAATACTTGAGCCGGGCAATGTCAGAAGTCAGAATAAAAGACAAGAATGTATGAATGTGGATGAAGCAAGAAATTTATGACAAGATCGAGTTGTTTGGCAGTCCGTCCTCTCTGCCTATCCCTGCGGTGAAACGGCGTGGTGGATCTTTAGTTAGTTAGTCTTGATGCCCTTTAGTGGTTTTCCTGATTTTCGTTCAATTTCTTCTACATCGGCAAAGACTCTTTTCATCAAGTGTAGTTTGCGGCACGTTTTTTGCCAAAAACTACAGAATGCTCAGTGCGGTGCGGGCAGACGCATTGTTATGGTGGATCAACAAGTGAATAATATTGTCTCAATCTCAAGGAGGAGCAAAAAAATATTGCACGGGTTGATATCAAGTGTAGTTTGTGGCACGTTTGTGGCCAAAACTTACAGAATGCTCAGCGCGGTGCCGGCAGACGCATTGTTATGCTGGATCAACATGTAACTAATACTGTCTCAATCTCTCAAATCTTTGAATAAAACGTATTAACCTTAACTCCGCGACATGCCAATCAACTGTCATCGTAATCAAAAGTACACGAATGGTCTGAAGGCGGTTTCCGATGAATTTTCTTAACTTAACTCTAAGTGGTCAAAAAACCTTCAAAATGAGGTTGAATGTCAATCAATATTTCGCCTTGTTCAAAAAAAAAAACAAGGCAGTTTCTTTGGAAGCTGTTTTTATCGTTGTAACTGTTTACTGCAATCTCTTGAAGAAACTGAAAAATACTGAAAATCGTTGAATACTTAAAAAGAGTAACAAAAATATTACTGAAGGTAAACACTCTTCTTCGAAGACCTTCTTCCGGATGACCATCTAACTATATAATGGTGTAAGCAAACAGTTACCTTCTTCAGGATGACCTGATAGCGCCCCTCCTTGCCGAAGACGTCCTTGCCCCAGCCCGAGGCCACGCAGGTGGCTTGCGGGGCAGCGTTGGCCTTCGGAGGCAGGCACACCACGCCCACGTTTTCCGCGTCCGTGCTCACCGGCTCCTCGAGGATCAGCAGTGCGATGTCGTTGAAAAGACCACCTGGAAGTGTCCAATTGTTAGTTTAGATTAGTCCAACCGCTTGCATGATGTTAAAAAAAGGTTCAGCACGAGAAGGATTTATAAAGCGTTCAGTATTTTTTAAACTTTTTAATAGTATTTTCAAAGCCCCAGCAATTTTTCAAAATATACAATTTTTATTCACAAATTTATGTAAAACCCAGTGGCGGCTTGTCCTTAGGGTCATTGGACAGTGACCCTCAATAATATAAGACAACAATTATTATTTTATAAATTTAATTTCACAGAAACCAACATTATTTTGTTCACAACAATGATAGACACAAGTTTGACCATACACTGCTGGACCCCGAGAGCCGTCTCTCATTTGGTCCGTTGGATGAAATGGTTTGCCATCAGGTGTCAGTCTAACCTGCATAATACTGCTCGTGGCTAACAATAGTGACCACATTCCGGTCCTGATGGGCATAGATCTCGTCCTTGGTCTGCGTGTCCCACTCGCCGGCGCGCACCTTCAGCTGTGGCTGATTGGCGTCCCCCTTGCCCGCCACCACGCAGTGCGCCGCCGTCATCACCACCTTGGGGTGGATCAGCGCCCCGCCGCACTGGTACACGTTCAGCTTCTGCTGCGAGTTGGACACCGCCACCGACCTGGAATCAAGAGCCAGCTGTTAATGGTTCATATAATATTTGTCTCCAAACCAGCCCTGTGAGAAATCACCAGATCGTTGGAGGAACATAAAGTTCTAAGCACAGAAAGGAATTTTTGGACAAATTTTGATAGAAATCCTAAGATCTAGAAAGGAACAGACAGTTCCAAGCACAGAAAGGGAGTTTTGGAGAAATCTATAGAGAAATTCCAAAATTTAGGGAGCAACCAAACACATAAAGTTAGTTTTGGACTAATCTTTTTGTTTCGCATCCTCTCCCCTTACCGAAACGAAAATACAGTAGACATTTTCTTAACCGGCCTTGATGGGACCGACCCAGGGACCGGATAACAAAAAACCCGGTTAAAGAGAAGGTAGTGAAAAACATATTAAAAAAAAACACTCCACTCATTTTCTTTAAAAAAACCACTTTAGAACATTTAAACATCGCTGCAAAATTTGTGATGTTAATCACAGAGCAAACGCAAAGTGACTGACTTACAATCGTGGCGTCGCCAGACGTTCAAGTTGCTACTGTCTGCGTGTATTTTGGATGCAAGGCGTTCCAACAATACATATAATGCGACTAAATTCTAGGGAATATCTCGTACATGTACAGATTTTTTGGTGACTTCGCTAGGGAGGTTCTATTTTTTCACATTTTAAAATGTACTATTTATTATTTAAACGTGAAATAACACATATTAATTAAATAAATAAGATATGTGCACGCCGGGATTCGAACCTGGATTCGTAGTCAAGGATATTAACTCCTTGAACATAGATGTCGCCAATAGATACATGGTTTTGCCATCGGACGGGAGGAATGAGTGAATTTGTAATCTATTCACAAACATCCAACAATAATATTTACCTACAATCATTGAATAGTACAAGCAGGTATTTTGGAACTTACTTGAGAATCGCCACCATCCAAGGGAACTCTCCAAACTGGGACTCGTTGTCCTTGTCCCCGGTGATGCGGAATCCCACTCCCTGGGGATTGCGGATACCGCAGCCGGTGGGCGCGGCCTGCTCTGGCGGGGGAGGCGTGATGGGCTCGGCCACCACCTGCGGCAGCAGGCAGCACACGTCCATGTAGTTATCGCAGGCGCCCTCTCCGCGTCTGCACATGGGGCATACAGGGTTATACAGGGCACGTAGGATTATACGGAGAACAGTGACATGGGTAATATACGGTAAAATCAAACAGGCCACAAAGGAATATACACCGTACAGACAAATAGGCAACAAAGCGATTTACAGGGCACCGTAACATAGGTCACAGTAATATAAGGTACAATAAACCAGGCACCTTGGTTATATGGGGGACCATAACATGGGTCACAGCATACATTAGTGGCGAGGACACTGTCTATGTACTAAAGGTCGAGAATATTCAAAAGAAATTTTAACGATTCTTCTACATGAGAGAGTATGGTTTTCACCCATGGCTGTTTCCAACAGCATTCCTCTCTTGATTCGTATTCGAGTGCCTTATCCCTCGACCATGGAGGCCGTCAAATGGAATCGCAATTAAGCAAAATGTCTTTTTGACTCTAAGGATAAGAACAAAGACTTATCCTTAAAAAGAACCGGAATCAGTTCCCTGATGTCATTAATTTACACAAGGCCACAGATAGGCCAAAGAAATTTATTATATATTTGGGAAAAAGTTTCAATATTTGATAATGTTTCATTATTTTTTTTTTTCTCTTTACGAATCTCATTAAAATGTTGACATTCTTATGAACGCAAGGCTGATGCAAGCGTAATGAGTAGATTAAGAAAAGGATGTTTAGATGGTTTTGGCATGTAGAGCCAATGAACGAAGAAAGGAGTGTAAGAAGAGTATATGACGCGAATGTGAATGGAAGAAGAAGCCGGGGACGTCCGAGGAAGACATGAGAGCAAATACTTCAGTCGGGCCATGTCAGAAGTCGGAATGTATGAATGTGAATGAAGCAAGAAGTGTATGCCAAGATCGAGTTGCCGCAGAGAAACGGCGTGATGGTTAGTTAGTTACTTCATCGATTTCACTCAAAGTAAAGTAAATTTATTGAGCTTGCTTTGGACCCAAAAACATGCCCAAGACACACTTCTGTCGGTTGTCTCTTCAGCGGTGACCACCAAAATACTTAAAATATAAGGCAAACCGCAGCTTTCGTAAAATACCTACCTAAATACGTTTAAAATAGGTAAAATAAAGCGGTAGAAAAATATTACCAGGTTCTTATCAATGACCACATCTGTGATAAATAAATTATACCCGTAATCAAATAGTAATGTGCAATTACACTGAAACCACACGAAATCACATTGCAAATTCTACTGATTAATAAATCTAACATTTCAACCATTTTAACTGATGTACCTACTTACGTGTGCGGTTAGTCGTACAATGAACATTCAACGGAACAAACCTCTTGCTGTATTTGATCTAATTTAAATTCAATAGAAATTTTAACTAAATTAATTCAAAATGGTGGTTTTGAATAACTGAAAAATCACAACAAAAAAAAAATAGCGAATTACAGCTGGGACTCGAACCCAGGACCTCATGGTCTATCTGGGACTCTGCGCCCTAATCCACTGAGCTACGTTTGCCCCAATTCGTTCTGTCATTTTTATCCGTATCATACTTCAATTTCAAAGAACTGTTAAAATAATTCCCATATATTTTTGGCAGCTATTTTTTATGACTACAAGATTCTACCCAAATTTATTTGTAATCGTTGGATGGTGTCTCGGATATATATATAATTTTTATTTTTTTATGTTATCTTTTTAATTTTTTTTTATATGAATACCGCACAAGAGCCCAACTGCTCCCAACCGTCTGGAGCCAGTGAGACTATGGCATCCCCAATTGGGGAATGTTGTGAGGCTGAAGGTATTGGGAAAATACCTGGCTATTCAGATCTGGTCACCAAACACGGCTAAAAGCCATTTCAAGCAACGTTTCAACTCTGAATGGTAGTCTTTCACCAGGGCGATACTGACAGTATCTTCCATTCTGGAACGTGCGCAAATATACTATATATTATTTTTAAATTAATTAAATAAAATTTGCTTGCGCGCGCCGGGATTTGAACCCGCGACCTTCGGATTCGTAGTCGAGAGCCTTACCCCTCGACCACGGAGGCCGTCAGATCATCTGTTGACTTTTTATACAAGTCTAGGATTAATAAATATATTTTTTTGGAATAACTTATTGAATATATATTTTTAATAATCGAAGATAATATTAACAACTCTCAAAATGAAACATGAACTGTACTCAGTTAAACAATATTGTCTAGTTTTGTGCTATGGCTGTGAGAACCAAAGGATAGCAGGATCCAAACAAATCATTAATAATAAATTTTTTGGTAATTTTATTATCAACATTTTTTTATGGCATTCGCTGCTTCAAAATAATTGAAAAATAAACATTTGAGTGACGGTGCAAAACACATGTGTTAGTTACCCTCAAAACTATGCATATGTCAATGTTTAAACATTGTACGTTTACATGCCGTGCCATGTGACCCTGACGCTGGATGCTGGCGAAACAAGCGGGGGAGAGTCACACAAAATCTGATGGCATCCAGGCGAAATACTCATATATTAAATAGTGTTTATAAATAAGTTTTTGTATTTTTTTTACAGTAACTCCAAACTGGAGGCCCTGACGGAATAATTTCCCTTAAGGCCTATATCATCTTTGGGGATGCTGTGTGGAGGGTCTTTTAGGATAGGAAGGAGTGAACTCGAGTGTTGAAGAGATCCATGTTGTAGGATGGAAGAAACACAGAAGCCAGCAGATAATTCCACAGTTGAGCTGTTCAACACAAGAACGAGTCATAGAAGCGACCCTTTCTCATGTGACAAATGGGTGCGTGTTTGGTGTTTCCTGACCGTGCACCGGTGCCGAAGGGATCAATGACGCTAGTTCCTCAGAGCATCTTCCATTAAAATACCGGTAGAACAAGGACAGCATTCCCACCGGACGTCAGTGCTCCAAAGATTGTGGTCCGTTTATTAAGATAGGCGAATCTATCGAACGGCGAATCTATCGTTTCTACACAGAGTCAAGGGTTTTTTCAGATATTTTGGGGCTCCCAACCAGAGTTGGCTGCCAAATTCTACAATGGGACGCACTTGTGACTTGTAGAGGGTACAGTATTTGTACAGCACCTATGTACTATCTGCAGTATCTGCGGGTTCTGTATAGTACATCCAGCTTCTGAGAGGTTAACTTTACTCTGGCCAAGATGGAGCCGCCACACCTGAGCTGGTCACTCACAGTTACAATTGCCATATTCATCGCAGTTTTAAGGTTTTCCGCTTATCACCGATTTATTTAAAATTTTAACAATTCACTTCATTTCAATTTGGGGTATGTTATTTGGCTAAAGAGAGTAGACAAGAAAAGGAGATGGAAAGGAGGAAGGTTGGGAAGGCTAGGAAGTATCAGGCAATCTAGGTCTGGTTACCAAACACGCAAGCTAAACCAATTTCAGGCCACGTTTCGTTTCTGAATGGTAAACTTTCGCCAGGGCGATACTGAGAATAGGTCACCCTGTACCAATAAACCAGCGTAATAATAATATTATAAATATTTACTATCAATAAACCAATCATTATGAAATTATAAAAGAAAGATTTAAGTTTATTGCCACAACCGGGATTTGAACTCAGATCTTTCTGCAAACCGGGTGACCGCTCTAAAGCACCTAGCCATCAGGACAACCTGTTACTCGCCATGTCTAACTGATACAAACATATTGAATTATTTTTCAACACACAAAAATCAAACAAAATCTCCACACGAGAAAACAAATGAATTTTACCCGTAAGCCATGCCTCCGGGCCTTTTAAAATATCTTCTGGAAAAAAAATAAAGTTATATTTTATATATGCATTCGTAAAAAGCATTTAATTATAAAGGACGTAAATTTGTTTTGAACCACTTCAATTTAATATAATGTTCTACCGCTGATGAAACACATGGTCCAAAAGTGGGCAGTGAGACAAAAAAGGTTGGGAACCTCCGGTATAGGCTGTCAACTGTCTGCCTGCAGAGTATCCCAAGATGCTTTGGACATGTTTCTCGCCAAACTGGAGAAGCTCTGGTCGCTGGTAAAGTGGAAAGCACGAGATCGCGAGGTTAATTATTAATGATTAGGGATGGCGTACCTGATGTCAATGATGCCCACTCCGTCATTGATGATGTTATTGTCAGAGCTGCAGAGGTAGTACTGGACGCACTCGCCCTCCTGGCCCTCAGAAGTCGTGCACTTCACTGGGGCTGTGGACAAACACTCTAAATGGTCAGATTCATTCGCAATACTGAGTCGATTCAGTCTGATTCACCTGAATTAATTCATTAAATTCATTCCGTTTACCCTTTTTTTTTATTCTAATAATAATAAAATCAAATAAATAAAAAAGGGGATTTTACGAAGAAAAATAAAATAAACACGAAAATAATAATCTTACTCAACTAGATAATAAATAATATTAAAAATGTATAAACACATCAATATAGTAAGTGATGATTTCGTTTCCAAAGACAATATAACGAGATGAACAAAGATGCAACCTACCGAGTACTGTTTACTTCAGATATCCCGACCCGACTAGTAAAACGAACGGGATCGCCGCGAGAATCGGGAAAAGAATTAGGAACTTCTGACTAGTGTCTCGCAGTGACTTGATTGACTTGCGCCCTGCAAACCTAGTACGGACAGACTCGATATCGATGATAGATTTAGGAAATACGGACTGCGGAAGGCAATATGTGCTCCTCGGAATTACTGACTGGCTGAATAGAGGCAGTTTACCACTACGGACTAGTGCGAACTGTGATCTAACGAAGACACGAGGGTTTTTATGGATTGCGGCGCGGGATTCTATATGTTAGACGGAGACCTGCACACGTCCCAGTATCTCCGGCGACTTTGCATTGACGTCTATAGTATCCGCGCTGTAATTACAGTGCCGGGAGTAAAAAAAATTGTAGGCTTGCAACGACTAAGCTAAGGAACGAAGAATTAATTCTGTGATAAATAGTATTTTGTGTCACGAGATTGAATATATTCATTTAATTCATTATTCAATTTCTCTCATGTCTACTCTAAACTTCCCTACTTGTATTAATACTCCTATAACATCATATAATCTGCAATCAATCACCTTAAGATAAACCTCTAATAGCCGCGTTGGATTTGTATGGATATTTTTTATGGTCTTATATTTGATTTTGTTTTGCACTTTAAAGCTCTATAATAGTTGTTCTAAAAAAGGTACATAATTTGATTACTTGTGTTTAGTTATGGTTTACTATGAATAGAATTTAAAATTATGTACAGTAAATCTCATCTTTGTTTTGACATTTGACATTTTAACCTCAAAACTGACCGGCCATAGATTTGGAGCGTTTTGGCGGGAAAAATTGAAACTTTAAAAACTAACTTCAGATATTTAAATTAGACGGTTATTATTGAGATATGTCATACATATTTAAATGGACTGGAGTTCCTTATTGTAATGCTCGCTCATGTCGACTTATCACGAACATTGTCGATTAAATGCTTTTATTTATCAATATTGGCTTTCATGTTTGGTTAGTTTAGGTTGTTGAGGGGAGGGTTAGCCTTGCTGGTGATAAAGTTGGACATTAGATGACATACTTCCACAGTTGGCTCAGTTAACACAGTTAAACCCTCCCCACCCATTCCTCGTTGGGGATGGAGGTAATTTTTTACTTGTCGGGGTCACGGCACTAAATTACGTACCTCCGTCCCGGGATGGCGCGCTTGTCACGGGTGACACGCCGGTGGTAGGATTGAGGACGGGCTTGCTGGGGTTGAGGTCAGGCTTCTTGCCGGGCCTGACGAATACCTCGCTGATGAGCGAGTCCAGATCCCCCTGCGCCAGACACACGCCGGCCAGGCACACCACAAGGAATGCTCGTAACATTCTGCAACAGAAAAAACAATTATCAAATATACACATATATATTACTTATTCGCTACTTCTTGTTGACAAAAATATGGTCAGAAATGTTGATAATTGGAACACAGATACTTTTTATAATGATAGTTATTTCGGTTACAATGAAATTATTATTGTTGTAATCTATAAATGTACGTCCCATCTTAAAGATTAACTGTACATTTTATAGTCGTTTATAGTCTGAATAACTTAGGAGTTATTTAAAAAAAAAAAAGTGATATATCCTTAAAATTGTAAAGCCACTCATCTCAACACAGGACTGTCCTAGTTAGATGAGTGGTTAATGTTTTTGTTTTTTTTTAAATATAAGAATAAATAAATAATAAAAAAAATATGTGCGTACAGCACAAGAGTCTCAACTGCTCTCAACCGTCTGAAACCAGTGAGACTATGGCATCTCCAATTTGGGTATGGTGTGAGGCTGAAGGTAGTACGCAGAGGATATCCATTTAATTTTACGTGTGTTCACCCGTCAACAAAAAATTCATTTAAATATTTAAAAGGATTACATGCTAAAAGTGTTTTTTTTTATAATATTTAAATTAGTGCCGTCTGTGCGTGTGTATTCTGTTAGGTTGGCCTTGAATTGAAGTGCTTTGAAACAAATGTATGTATTTATACAATGAAATGATACATGTAATTTGAATTTTTGCATCCAAACTATAGTTGGATTAGATATTCCAGCTAGAGACTATTTCCCTATTCTAAAAAGTAAATACAAACTCCAATGGTCCTCTGAATGGAAAACAGCTTCTCTAACAAAAGGTCATCAGTACTCATTAATACAACCGTTTATTCCTGTCAAGCCCTGCTTTCATAAATACACTTGCATGCCAAAAAAATATATTTCCTCCATAACTCGAATGAGACTAGGTCACACTTCTCGTCTTAGTCATCTCGCCAGATTCCATATAGTCAGCTCGCCTTACTGTGATTGTGGGTCAGAGTATACTCTGGACCATATCTACAGTATCCTAACTAACTAACTAACTAACCATCACGCCGTTTCCCCGCAGGGGTAGGCAGAGAGGACGGACCGCCAAACAACTCGATCTTGGCATACACCTCTTGCTTCATTCACATTCATGCATCGTCTCATACATTCTCTTCTATTATTCCGACTTCTGACATGGCCCGACTCAAGTATTTGATTCACTTGATCGGCCATGTCTTCCTCGGCGCCCTCGGCTTCTTCTTCCATTCACATTCGTCATACATTCTTCTTACACTCCTTTCTTCGTTCATTCGCTCCACATGCCCAAACCATCTAAGCGTCCCTTTCTTAATCTTACTCATTACGCTTACATCAGCCTTGCATTCTTTACGAATTTCAATATTTTTCACACGATCATACATGGTTTTACACACATTCGTCTCAGAGATCTCATTTCTACGGCATTCAGTTTACTTTCATCCTTCTTCTGCCAATTCCATGCCTCACTGCCATACATCAGGGTTGGTATCAGCACTCCATTGTGGACTGCTAGCTTCGCTTCTTTGGACAACTTTTGTTAGCGCCAACCGCGTTCAGTCCTCCGTTAATGGAGTTTCCTGCATTCACCCTTCTTTCAATATCCCTATCAGTCTTTCCATCTCTCGTAAACATACTTCCCAAATATACAAACTCATCGACCTGCTCCAAGTATTCGTCATTCACAACTATATTGCACACTGTTTTCGCAATCTCTCTTTCAAACACCATGACTTTAGACTTACTTACATTCATCATTAGCTCGTTCTTCATGCATACTTCATTCATCCTAGATACGAGGGACTGTAGATCTTCCACACTGTTAGCAATCAGCACCGCATCATCCGCATACAACAGGCAACATACTTTCAGATTACTCATTTCCGCGCCCAAACCCACCTCTTTCAATTCTTGCATACAATTATCCATGTCAAACCACTCCGTAAAATCACCGTTTACCCTAACACATGCAACGCTTTCCTCGTACAGAGACGCGATTGCCTGTATGAGTTTCGTATTCACTTCATACTTGGATAATACCTTCCATAATTTTTTCCTATCAACTCGGTCATACGCTTTTTGTAGATCTACAAAGGCACAGAAGAGTTTCTGGTTTTTTGCCAGAAACTTCTCTGTTAGCATACGCAATGAGAAAATCTGATCCATACACCCCCTTCCGCTCATATCCTATCAATGACCAATTTCCATTCTTTATGCATGAATTGATAAAACTTAAAATTGATCTCCCTACCAGTATTCCCTGCCTTCTAAGTCCCAACTCCCCCCAAATTAACTATTTATTAGCAAAATACATTTATAAAAATGGCATTCAAATTTAAGTCATTGTGGATTAAAAACACATAAATTTACACTGTAACTTATTTGCTTCAATTTTATTTGCCCAAATATTATATCCCGTTTAAAAGTAACTAATTTTAAGAACAATCTGTACTATTAAAATCTACCTGATTAAACATGGCCAAGATCGCCCTTAATGGGTGAAACCCATAATATAACAAAAAAACATGTACGTGGATACGTTAACACGAATCAAATGCTCAAGTAATCTTTAAAATGATATTCAATTTATTTTTTAGAACTTATTGATGTTTGTAAACCTCATTGTAATATTTAATCATTGAAGAAGATAATATTAACACATCCCAAATGAACCACGAAACCGAAAAAACTACAGAAATTAAAAAGATTTCAGTCGCATCTGGGACTCGAACCCAGGACCTCTGCCTATCCGGGGTAACAGCCAATAATATGGGATTTATAAAAATGTATCATAATATTAACAAATCTTGAACATATCAGTGTAAATCGCGTAATTGAACTTGTCTCATTAGCTAAGTTGGTTAAGCGGTTACCCCGGATAGGTAGAGGTCATGGGTTCGTGTCCCAGATGCGACTGAAATCTTTTTAATTTTTGTTCTGTTTTCGGTTTCGTGGTTCATTTGGGATGTGTTAATATTATCTTTTTCAATGTATAAAATTTGCGAAGTTTTGAATTCTTGCTTGTCGTTTGGGTGCCATAATTGATTTGACAGCGAAAGTAATGCCTCGTGACGACTATCTTATTAATAAATTTCATTTCATTCCAAACATTTATTTTTCTAATCATCTAAATAGACAATGATTCATTTCATATACCGCTGTGTATTTATATTCTGCTATTGTCTGTCGACCTCGGATAAAAAGGCCAAATTTTGCAACATTCAACACGTGCATTATCGGAGTATGATCCAAATGGATCCACAATGATATTTTAGCGAATTAATATGGATAGTTCGACAAGAAATTGTAGACGAATTGGAAGGCACTGTGATCGATTAAAAGTCTATTGAAATCTACCAGCACCGTACAGTGCAGAACAGTAACGCCTGTCAATTTAACTGTCGACAGAGTACTTATTGCAGTACTATTGATTTGACAGCGAAAGTAATGCCTTGTGACGACTATTACTATCTCTAAACAAAGAAAATATTTCATTCCAAACATTTTTTTTCAATATATGTATATAATTAATAAAATTCTTCAGTAGGTACCCACTTGTATTTTCCATTTTTAAAGTATTCTACCGAAAAAACTTTTTTTGAATATGTAATCTGTGGCTAACCAGAATGTCATATCTACTCAATACAAGATGGAGGGTTCAATGTTTTTCATACTAATTTTAAAACATTATAGCGACAGTTTTACATATTGGATTTCTTTCAAACTACTCTCTAAACATTTTCAGCGAAACCGGTCGAGTAATTTTCGAGAAAATCGAGGACGCACAGACAAACATTAATTTTCATATAAAGAGATGAAGGTGCCTATGGTGAATATGGCGCTATTAGGAAATGTCTCTATTAACATGAGAACGGTAGTTCAGTGGAAGTGATTCGGTGGGTTATTCCCGGGCTATCAAGGGGCAAGAGTCAAATAAAAAGATAATTTACTATCATTACAGATAAGTTATTGGAGATGTTTTCTTGTTTTATTACGAAGAATAATGTAAGTTAATAATCATAACAATGTATTTAAATTCAAATCATTTTAAGAAACGGTGGTTTTTTTATGTGAATATTGCTCCCAACCGTCTGGAATCAATGGGTCTATGGCATCCACAATTGGGGTATGTTGCGAGGCTGAAGGTAGTGTTGACGGGAAGAGGAAGGTGGGAGAAGTGTCCGGCTATACAGATCTAGTCAACAAACACGGCGGGATTTGAAAGCCTCTATGTTCGAGGGGTAATGACTACATATTCGAAGGTCGCGGGTTAAAATCCCGACGTTTGCAAGTAAAATTCATTTGATTGATTTGTGTTGTTTCACAATTAATAAATTTAAAAATAATATATAGTATATTTGCGCACGTTCCAGAATGGAAGATACTCTCAGTATCGCCCTGGTGAAAGACCGCCATTCAGTGTTGAAACGTTGCTTGAAATGGCTTTTAGCCGTGTTTGGTGACCAGATCTGAATAGCCAGGTATTTCCCCACCTTCCTTTCTCCCCTCTCCTTCCCCTTCCCAATACCTCCAGCCTCACAACATTCCCCAATTAGGGATGCCATAATCTCACTGGCTCCAGACGGTTGGGAGCAGATGGGACTCTTGTGCGGTAGCCATGAAAAAAAAAAGCTACGCTTCACTTTTGAATGGTGGTCTTCCACCGGGGCGATACTGAAAGTATATGCCACTATGAAATGTGCTATTTTTTTTTTTTTAAATCAATGAATTGTGAAATAACACAAATTAATCAATTGAAATTTACTTGCGCACGCCGGGATTTGAACCGGCGATCTCCGGATTCGTAGCCGAGGATCGTAACCACTCAACTACAGAGGACGTTTAAAATATTGTAAATGTTGGTGTTACAATAATATAATTTATTTACATAAGTTTCTTGGAGGACTACCTAAAAACTACGCCAACAAACAATTCATTTCAATATTTAAAAGCATTACCTGAACATTATTTTCTATCATTTTTTAATAAGAGCCATCTGTAAGCGTGTATTACGTTTCCTTTACCCTTAATAGATAAAATATAGGAAATTCGTAAAAAAAAAATTAGTATATTTTTAATAGCCACTGAAGAGATAAACTGGTAGAAGTGCGATATGGGCGTGTCCGTGTGCCAGAAGTTAGCAAAATTTTTCTTTACTTAAGTTAATTCTTTTTTGCATTAACTCTACACAGGGGCCCCCGAGGAAATGTCATCTTTGAGGATGCTGTGTGAAGGGTGTTTTTGATGAGAGGAAGGAGTAAATGTAAGTTTAGAAGATACCCATGTTGTAGGAGGGAGGAAACACAGAGGCCGGCAATTCGTTTCACAGCCGGACTGTTAACTCAAGAACGAGTGGCAGAAACGAGCCGTTCTCACGCGACAAATGTCAACCATCAATAATCGATGACGCTAGTTCCTCAGAGTATCTTCCATTGGAATACCGGTATTGAACAAACAATCGATTTCACTGGCCTGTCTGGGGCCTAGGAGTCAAAAGATCTCATACAAAATGGCAACATTAGTTATCTTTCCACCCTTCCATGGAATTTTTTCAGTGATCACAGCAATAAAAATATTGTCTACCTAATTAGTACACATGCTGTTTATATTTCAAGTTAACTAATTGCGTTTCCGTGTACCTGTACCTAATGTTGACCTCCTGGTGACCTCAGTTTAGTAGGTCAGGTGTGTGTATCTTCTTCGAGGTCACTTTTAACCACAGAGGTCATTAAATTGTAGTTATTTCACACTGATAGCACGGACCTAGTTTTGACAGTCGTAAAAGTCGAAAGCAAACAAAACAAAACAAATTGACAGTTCATTTTATCGGTAGAGTGGTAGATACTTTCAGTATCGCCCTGGTGTTTGGTGACCATATCTGAAAAGACCTTCCTCTTCCCTATCGCCTCGCTCTCACTTCTACTTTCAGTCTCACGACATGCATTAATTTGGGATGCCATAGACCCACTGGCTCCAGACGGTCGAGAGCAGTTGGGACTCTTGTGTTGTATTCAGATTAAAAAAAACTGTATTTAAATGCCACATTTTTGCAACAACAAAAAAAGCTTGTTCTGTTTTTTTTTCAAACATCCCTCTATTATTATATTCTCCTTTTTCTGTTTTTTGTAATATATCTGTCCCACTCTATTGTTTTCCGTACGACAACTCTGTATTATTTATTTTTAAGTTATTAAATTATTTGCCCTGACGAAGCTTGATCTAAGCGAAACCGGTTGGCGTAAAAATACAATAAATTCGTGGTATATAACGAAGCGTTTGTTTTATTTAACAAAAAAATACCTACATTTCTAGGAAAACCTAAAAATCTTATCAAGTGAATGAGAAATGAATAAATAAAAATTATTATATTAATTAATTAAAAAATGTACTTTGTTTACGCCACTTTATGAATATGCATAAATATCTACATGTTTCGAAAGTGATGGTTTCATCATCAGGAATAAATGAATCCTTATATTAATATTTGTATTCATATATCTATAAAGTGGTGAAAACAAAATATTTTATATAAAACAAATTAATTAATAATGACGCCACAAAGTGTATACCAATCTTTTGAAGAAATTATTAACTAGTTGGGATACTTGGCTTCGCTCAGGACAACATTCGAGAGTGTTCTGGAATGTTCCACAATGATGTTCCTGATTCCCTATTCCCGAACATTTCAGAATGTTCCGGGATGTTCTGGAATGTTGTGCAATGCTCTCTAATACTTTTTTTAATAATAAATATTGATTAAAATTAAGATTATCGAACCTTTTAGAACTTTCCAGAACCTCCTAGACTCACCACCTCACTCCGCTACTCATTTCTGAAAGCTTCTAGAACTTTCTCCTTCCATAACTTATTAGAGCATTAGCGAACCATCCAGAACATTCTGGAATCTTCTTGACTCACCAACATGCTCCACCACTCCTTCCAGAACTTTTTACAGCTTTGTCGATCCTTCTAGAACTTTTCGACACCTTCTAGACTCACCGGCACACTCCGCCACTCATTTCTGAAAGCTTCTAGAACTTTCTGCTTCCATAACTTTCTAAAGCATTTACGAACCATCCAGAACGTTTTGAAACCTTCTAGACTTACCGATATACTCCGCCACACCTTCCAGAACTTTCTACAGCTTTATCGAACTTTCTAGAACTTTCCGGAAGACTGTTCTTGAAATTTCTAGAGGGCGAAACCTCCAGCCCTTATATCTTCAAAAGCACGCCCTTTAGGTAAAAACGGGAACCCTCATCCTGGAGGGGGGATAGAGATCTACCACACCATATAACTCCCTTGGTCGTACCGGGACTCGTTTCACGTTTTTTTGGACTCTCTTTTATAATATGTATTGATTACTATCTTCGTTTGAATCTTAGAATCAGTGAAATTTTTTAAAAATGTTTACACAAAAACAAAAAAGATGTTTCGAATATAGATATAATTTAAAAAGTAAAGTTAAACAAAACAAACTCATGTATATAGTTTAAAAAAACAAAATAGAAGTCCATTCGTTCGTTAGTTCGTCATTTGACCGCCTGCAAAGTTAGTGTATTCAATCTCCAAACAAACTGTCTACATATTTCGATTCCAATAATTCATATGATAAAATTACGTAATTGAGGGAAAAAAACATCCAAAATGCATTTCATTAGCCGAGGGGAAATTTTAATTCTATTTTCTTTGTGTTTTCTTTACTCGCATTTTGAAATATTATTAATAAGGTTTTTTCACTTATTTTTTTTTTAATTGTCATAAAAAAATTACGACGATGGCGGCAGTTTAATTTAATTTTAATGTTTACGAATAAATTTTCTATAACGATTTAAAGTGCGCCGTTTCTGATTTGCCTCCAAAACGACCTGCTCGATTTGGTTCGTGAATATGGCGCTGTTGACGTCACGCCGACAAAAGCCGGTGACAGCCGTCTTACCAGCCAGTGGCGTTATGTACAGCATAATGACGTTTTAGTCAGTTAGAACCGTTTCGGATCAATGAAAATATTGTAATTACATATTTTTAGTTTGATAATAATAAAATAAATACATTTATGTCTATTTTAGATCAAACGCAATAATACTCAAAAACGTTATTGTTTTTTTATATTTGCAGTTCAATGGAATTCATTTTTCAGCTGGAGCCTGTAGGGTAATATAGCATTTACCACCACCGCATAAGGTTCAATATCGCGTCAAGACGGAAACATTTCACAACGATGTTTAAAATTTTACATAAATTTGACAGAACGTCTGGAAGGCACACCCCTTCTGAGGCTATCCGACTGAATTTGGATCGCTTGTATTGAGGGCCGTTATTGCAAAAGTACAATATACAGGTGTATCATCTCGTGACCAACGATCCCAGTGCTTATTTGGAGTTAAAAAAAACGTAGATGTCATTTGAATATAGATACTAAAAATAAAAAATCGTAAATTCGCCACTTGGTAGATTCTAGCTCATCGCGTGGTACGCAATCCGCCTCGTTCTAGCAGCACCCTACTGATGAGACGGAGTAAAAAACCCAAACTAGGAACCTTTTATTTTTATTTCCGCATTTGCTAATATTTTTATTTTTATTTTTATGAACTTGAAACTAATTTCCTTTTTTTTAATTACATGTTTTTCTACCGAGTATTAACTGGAAAAAAAAATGCCAAAAAAACTCGTTGCGAATGCATTACTGAGAAATCGTTGTAAAACATGAATATTTTAGTGTTCTCAGAAGGAATTGCCGCTATATGTAAGATTGCCAATTTTTCCACGTAAACTATTATTATCCGGTCGGTAGCCGAGTGGGCAAATGCGTAAGTTACCACTGTAATTATGGGAATATGAGGAATTATAATCTGGTCATAGATAACAGACTAAATTGGCAAGCATTGCGTCGATAGGCAAGCAACAATCATCCTTATATGTTTAATATACTTGAAAGAGTGACTTGCATGCAAATTTGATTAACTTAAAAAAAAGTAATGTAAATAGATTTTTTTATTGAATATCAAAAAATGCAACAAAAATAGTACATACCATGCACAGAGTAAATAATACATTGAGATTCCATACCACGCAAGGGGAAGAAAACAAAAATAAAAGGAGCGAGCTGGGCAATAGCAAATAAGTAAAAAGATTCAACTTAACTAACTAACTTCTAACTAACCATCACGCCGTTTCTCCGCAGGGGTAGGCAGAGAGGACGGACCGCCAAAAAACTCGATCTTGGCATACACTTCTTGCATCATTCACATTCATACATCGTCTTATGCATTCTCTTCTATTATTCCGACTTCTGACATGGCCCGACTCAAGTGTTTGATTCAACTTGTTTACAAAAACCGAATATTTGGTTTGACTCTTTTTATAATTGTTTTATTATTTGCTTACCGACCTGGAGGGCAGTGCACAAGGTTGGTGCCAAATTGGGTGTCACTTGACTTTTGCCTCCAGCCGTCGAAATGGTACTTAGGGCAAGTCTGTTAATTCTGAAGTCAGTGCTACCATAGAATAAAGAAAAACACAAGAGATGCAATGTGGGGGTGTTTGGTGATCCAAAAGTCTGTCCATTCGGGCCTTAGATTTCTAATACATAAAACCATTTCATTTTTTTGTTATGATTTTAAGCTCTATAATTGTTGTTCAATATAAAAAAAACCTATTATTAGTGAAATAAATTATTAAATGAATTACAGTATTCATGAGCAAACCAATTATCAATATGGATATTATGATAATGTTAATGCTCAATACTATTATTATACTTTTAGTTAAATAATTATAATAGTTATTTATTCCAGAAGGTACTGCAGGAGTAGTGCAATGCAACACTTCCATAAGTGTACATAATACAAACAAATAAATTACAATAGGTACCTTAAATAAGAGATGATTTCAACAACAGACTGTGTTCATTTACTATACACGTGAGCAAAACAATAATGCGTACGAAATTATACGGAATGACAAGAATTAAAATACATTTTTTGCATGTCTCTTGAAACTTTCAAGATTTGTGTTGAAGATATGAAGAGAGATGTTATTTAGCATCACCACACCTCTTATGATCATGTGCTGAGCCAACACGTCTGATGGGAAATGCATATCAGATCGTGGTGCCGCCCCTGGCGGCAGTTGTAAAGCGCATCCTTGTTTTGACATTTGACATTCTAACCTCAAAACTGATCAAAGCTGACCGGCCATAACTTAAAAAAAAATATACTGGTATTTAAGTTTGAACGTAATTATTGATAAAAAAAATGGACTGGAGTTGCTTATTGCAAAAAAATAAAAAGTACAATTATTTTAAAATATTGACGGCCTCCATGGTCGAGGGGTAAGGCTCTCGACTACGAATCCGAAGGTCGCGGGTTTAAATCCCGGCGTGCGCAAGTAATTTTTATTTAATTAATATGTATTGTTTCACAATTAATTAATTTAAAAATGATATATAGCATATTTGCGCACGTTCCAGAGTGGAAGATACTGTCAGTATCGCCCTGGTGAAAGACCACCATTCAGAATTGAAACGTTGCTTGAAATGGCTTTTAGCCGTGTTTGGTGACCAGATCTGAATAGCCAGGTATTCCCCCACCACCTTCTCTTCCCCTTCTCCTTCCCCTCCCCAATACCTTCAGCCTCACAACATTCCCCAATTGGGAATGCCATAGTCTCACTGGCTCCAGACTGTCGGGAGCAGTTGGGACTCTTGTGAGGTATTCATATAAAAAAAAAATTAAATTTATATTCGAAATAATAAAAAAAAACCTTATTTAAATTATTTATATGTAAAATAGTGGTTTGAACAAAATATGTCTCATTAATTTAATTAAAATTGACGCCGGAAAGTTATTTTATATCATATTGAAGAAGCAATCTAACATAATTAATTTATTTTTTTCGTACTTTTAATGACGTTACTTCGCTTTTAAAAAATGTGGCGATTCATACGTGTGTTGAATTGTCATTGAACCATTCTAAACAATTTCTGAAATGATTTTTTTGTTATGCAAGTGGCTCATTGTCGGGATTTTTTTAATGCGTTCCATAATAATGCGTGCATTGTGTTCTGCCGGACCGAATTTTGTATGACAAGCCATTAGTCGCATAGACAATGATTCATTTCATATCCCGCTATGTATTTATATTCTGTCATTGTCTGCAGAACTTGGATAACAAAGGCCAAATTTTGCAATTTTCAATTCGTGCATTGTCAGAGTGTGATCCAAATGGATCCACAATGATATTTTAGGGAATTAATATGGATAGTTCGACAAGAAATTGTAGACGAATTGGAAGGCGCTGTGATCGTTTAAAGGTCTATTGAAATCTACCAGTACCGCGCAGTGCAGTGCAGAACAGTACGGTACAGACACAGCACAGACGAGAGAACGCCTTTCAACTGAACTGTCGACAGAGCGTTAGCGGTCGCCACATGTTTGATATATATTTGTTGTAATAAAGCTAATGAAATTGTTCATTCTTACTTGTCTTTGGATGCCATAATTGATTTGACAGCGAAAATAATACCCTGTGACGACTATTGCTTTTTTTAATATATTTTTTTTTATATGAATACCGCATAAGAGTCCCAACTGCTCACAATCGTCTGGAACAAGTGAGAGCATGGCATTCACAATTGGGGAATGTTGTGAGGCTGAAGTTATTGGGTAGAGGAAGGGGAAGGGAAGAGGAAGATGGGGAAATACCTGGCAAACAAAAACAAACTGTCTCTAAACAAAGAAAATATTTCATTCGAAACATTAATTTTTTTTAAATATATACAAGTATACTTGTGTTTTCCATTTTGAAAATATTCCACGCAAACAAACCTTCTTCTTTTGAATATGCAATCTATGGCTAACCAGAGTGGTATATCTATCTGCTAACCTCAATACAACATGGCGGGTTCAATGTTTTCATACTGATTTAAAAACGTTATAACAACAGTTTTAAATATTGGATTTCATTCAAACAACTCTCTAAACCTCCCCGGCACTAATAAGAACAACCCGTGCTATTTTCAGCGAAATTCGTCAAGTAATTTTCGAGAAAATCAGACAGACAGACAAATATTTAATTTTATGGCCACTAGACGTCTGCGCCTGCGCAGTCAGTAGTATGAAATCATGTATCTAGCACCGCCATCTTCGTGTCACTTGGCGTCATTAGACGCACAAATTGCTAAAACCGAGAAGATGGTTTTTGAATTTGTCACGGAAAAACGCTATATATAAAAATGAATGTTTTTCTGTGTGTCCTACTCACTATTTTAGCCGTGTTTGGTGACCAGATCTAAATAACCAGGAACTACTGCCCAAATTTCCTCCACTTCATCTCCTTTCTTTCCAAACTCGCCTCGGCCTCACAACACGCTCCAATAATTGGGATTGACTTAGTCCACTGCCTCCGACAGTTGGCACTCTTCTGCGGTAAAAAAAAACAATTTCCTTAACGATCGATCAATGGGGATGTCTTCCATTTTTTATCATTATCAAAGAAAAACAAAACGTGACTAACCTTTCCAGTTGTCAAAAACAAACCACTAATCCAAAATGGCTGATAATGCTAACATATGATAAACATATGTGTACCAACACAACAAAAAAAAATCGATAATCGAATGTGCACAGCCCGCGAAAATTCAAAATTCACCTTTTCTTTTGAACACACCTCGTATGATGTTTCTTGGCCATCAAATTTTCCAAACAAAAACACATGATTTTGCAGTATCTCGCATTGCATCGCCTTAAGTTACAAAAAAATTAAGTTTTTGGCACGACACACTGGTATCGGTCTATGTTTTCAGTGGCTATGGTAATATTTTTGCCGATCAGCATCGGGTCCATGACTAATATCATTTAAAACTGTGTTTTTTTTTTTATAAACCGGTCCTATGTTTAGAAAAACGTTATTTATGCAAGACAGACCTTCGATGTTATTTACTGGCGAAACAATACACGGTGTTCAGAAAGCGGTACATAAAAAAAGTGTTTAGTGTTTATTAAAAACTAGGGAGTAAATTCTAGCAAAAATACAACGCACAAGCTCGGCAAAAAACAGCCCGGATTAACGTCGTTATCGTTCGCGATTATCAACGGTTGAAAATAACGGTTGAAAATAACGCGAACGTTGAGGCGAATGCTAACTAAAACAATCCTGGGGGCCAAGTCTGTATCTTTTACGTCGGCTTTATCGGCAATAAACACTACATTTTGACAGTCCGGTAGTCCGTATCGCGTAACAAATTAAGTTAAGTTTTCGTTAACAGACATTTTCGTAACGTAAACCCAAGATTCGACACTGCGTTTATGAAAACTGTCAAAATGTGTTGTTTATGGTAGATTTAACTTGCGTCAGCTAATCCAAAGGATACAGACTTAGCCCCTGATAATTAATTATAAATTGATAAGATTGAGTTACGTATCACTCAGCTTTATGAGCCGACGACGAAACTCAGGGATGCAGCGCGAAGAGGATGCAGCAAATAGTCAATAAAAGTCAGTTTAGTGAGTACAAGTCAAGAATAAAAGTCTGGCTGAAAGAGATCAATGAAACAACATTAAAAACCACACTAAAAACTACATAGAAGGCGCACCTAATTACGTAACATCAACATAAATAAGTCTAGTCCGCATAAGCACAGGATTATCAGGATTTTGAATATTCACCTTTTTTCTGTACACATTTTTATAAATTATATGTTTATTTAATAATTAAAAAAAAAAATAGTTTCTTTTGAATTTTCAAACATTTTATGATTTTTAAACACCGTGTGCATATTGCAAAAATGTTGGCGTGTTCCATAGTATAAATAATACACATCGCGGTGGTGACCCAACGCTGATCCCAACCGGTTCTTCGTGGTCAAGTTCTGTTGCTGAATTAAACATCTAGCAAGACACACTGACGTAATGTACCTAGAATAACATTACGTGGCAGGGCCGGCGCTATAGATAATAACGCCAAGGAAGAGGGACTAAGAGGGACATTTGCCACAACGCGAATATCGTCATTTTTACGCGATTATATATTTTAAAATAAGAAATTTTACTTATTATATTTTTTGTGCAGTTTGGAAAAGTTTTTAATAATCATTAATTGAAACGCGTCGTAATTTTTTTTCCAAAAATAATGAGAAAGTTTTAGGTCCCTAATTTTTAGTTTAGAATCACGTGGACGACGCGTGTCGCCAACATTGTTCACCGCAGTGGCGGCTCCTGACTTTTGAGTGAGCTATAGTGGCAAGATTTAAAAATACGACTTTATTGATGTTGCTTTAGCTGAAAATGATTTTTAGTTTTTCAAAAATTTTAATATTCATACAAAAAACTGATTTTTATAAAAAAAAATAAAAATCGTTTTCGGCTTTAAAAACATAAATAACGTCATATTTTTCAATCTTACCACTCTAGCTCACTCAAAAGTCATGAGCCGCCACTGGTTCACCCATACTAGTCCTGTTTGCATCTATAGCTTGGCATTTAATTGTAAATTTGGCTCAGTGGCTGAGTTGGCATGCGTTTGGTCTCACCCAGGCGTCGTGAGTTCAATTCCTCGGCTGTATAAGTCCTTCATCACGACATAAGCAACATCTTCAGCTTACTGTGGAGATTTTATGTTCTTCGCATTGAAATATTTTCACATAAAAAAATCTCAAAAATCTCAAAAAAAAAATCTCAAATAAAATCATGTTTCAAATAAGCACCTACTCTTCTTTTGTCAATAACCTTCTAATGTATATAATACCAATGACAAATAGGATTTAAACAGTAACTTCAATGTCATGCAATGTGCAGTGTTTTCTAATATATGTGTCCTGTGCGTGCAGCCATCATTAGTCAAGTCATACCATCTCAGCCCAAAACATTGTAATTTAATTAAGTTTTAATCTGGAGTGCCCTACCAGGTAAGTATGTTTTCTGTATCAGTACATAATAAGATTAATCCTAGCAAGTAGTATTTGTACAGCGCCTTTGAGGTGATTTTTCACAAAAACGGCGCTATATAAATCGTCCAAGTATTATTATTATTATTATTATTCGCGTTTGACAGTTTGCTTTAAAGAAACGAAGCAAAAAATACGAAAATACACGTTATTTGCGCAAAATCATTCTCGTGAAAATTGAAAAATTAGCGTTATCGTAAAATTTATTATCGACCCGCTGATGTGTACCCGGCCTTGCTCGGGATTATAATATATATTTTTTTAATAGAGTTATGAAGTAGTGAATTTTTGCTTGTCGTTTGAGTGCCATAATTGATTTGACAGCTATTACTATCTGTAAACAAAGAAACAATTTGAAAATTTCATTTCGTTCCAAATAGATATATTTTTTTAAAAATATATCTAAATAATAAAGTTCTTAAGTAGGTACCTTGCGTTTTCCATTTTGAAAATATGCAATCTGTGGCTAACCAGAGTGTTATATCTATGGGCTAACCTTAATAAAAACATGGCGGGTTCAATGTTTTTCATACTAATTTTAAAACGTTATAGCAACAGTTTTACACGTTGGATTTCATTCAAACTTCTCTCTCAACCTTCCCGGCGGATTTTTGTTTTGATTTTAGCTGTCAACAGTTGTTCTGTTTTGTTGCTCATTATATTTATCAAAAACCAATTATTTTCTGTTATCTATTTAAAGAAAAGTGTTGTGTATCGTTCCTTGAGGATTCTTCTCCGCTCTGGTCATCCAGGAGCCAATTTTCGCAGCTGATTATCAGATATTTATGCACTTTTCTACCTAGTCGTCACCAGTTCCATTTTTTTTTTTTTTTCTTTTTCTTTTGTATTTGTAAAAAATGGAGGATATTCCTGAAAAGGTCCATTCAGGACTCCCCAGAAAGCCTCCAGATCCCCCTCCTGACCTTCCAGATAATACGTCAGAAGTTTCAGACAGTGAATCTGTCATAATAAAGTCCTACAAAAAAAGAAAGTTTAGTGCATCTCCAAATATATCTGACACTCCTTCAACTTCACAGACCCCAGCCCCAGCAGAACTTCCAGCATCTCCTCCAACTAATTTCTACTCTGTTCATTCCCGTGGCCCATATATTGTGTACGCCCAAAAAACCGAGCAAGGAAAAACTATTCATCCTCTTGAGTTTGGTAAATTTCTAACAAACACAAAAATTCTTTCCATCAAGCCTGGAGGTGTAAAAGCCGAGGGTCGTTTTCGAATCTCTGTTGAATTCCTCACAGGGTCAGCCGCCAATTCATTTATTAAAAATATTTACATTTCATCAAATTCCAAATTCAAGGCATACATTCCTACTTTTAATGTAACCCGTATGGGCTTGGTCAGAGGTATCTCGACCGATCTTTCCATCCCAGAAATTTTATCCGCCCTTACAACTCCTCAACATATCGGCAATCCCATAAAAGCCAGAAGACTAAATTACAAGGACTCTTCTGAGGGCACAATTACCTGGAAACCCTCCCAATCTGTCGTGATCACCTTTGAAGGGCAGTCTCTTCCCTCGCATATATATTTATTTTTTAATTCATTACCGGTTGAAATTTACACTTATCCTACCACACAATGTTTTAATTGCTGCCGTTTTGGTCACACCAAAGCTGCATGCAGATCTCCGCCCAGATGTTTCAAATGTGGTGAAAGCCACACAGCTGACCAATGCCCTTCTTCAGCCCAACCCAAATGTTTCTACTGTTTAGGCTCTCATACAGCCATCAACTATTCTTGCCCAGAACAATCCCGCCAAAAAAATATTAAATTATCGATGTCTTCTCAGAACTTATCTTTTCTGCAGGCATCTAAATTATTCCCTCCCGTCAAGAAATCATTTGCTGAGGCTTTATCCAGCAACCCTACATCCAACTCTCACCAATCCTCAACAACAATTTCTTCTCGCTCAACTAAATTCTCATACAAAAACCCCACCCCTAAACCGGCTCCTGGATATGATCAACAACAACACAATTCACTTCTTTTAAATCCCAATGGGTCATCACTTTCAACTGCCGTAAATGGTTGTGCAAACAATTCTAATCCTTCCTCAACGAACTCTCTCTTCCTTTCTGAAAAACTCTCCCAAGACAATTCTTCATTTATTCAAACCCTTATTATGCTTTTAATTGACCTAATTTCTTCACAAACCAATCTACCGTCCAACGCTGCTTCTATTATTACCACATTAAAATCACTTTCACAAAATGACTCCACAAGACGTTAGATTACTTCAGTGGAATAGCAGAAGCGCCATCTCCAATAAGGATGACCTCACCCGCCTTCTGTATTTCCACTCAATATCGATTGCTGCCGTCTCTGAGACTTGGTTTAAGCCTGCTCAACTCTTCAAGGTGAGTGGCTTCCAATGTCTGCGGGACGACCGCATTGATGGGATGGGCGGTGCAGCCCTGCTCATCAAAAACTCCCTACCCTTCACCCCTCTTTCCATTAAACCCATAAATGCATCCTTCCAATTAGTGGCAGCTACTGTCTCTAATATTACATTTATATCTCTCTACATTCCCCCTTCTACCTCATTTGATCTTTCCTTATGGGTCCACATGCTTGGCAAAATATCTTCTCCTTTGGTTATTCTGGGTGACTTCAATGCACACTCCCCACTGTGGGGTTCTTCATCCACGGATTTCTCAGGAAACAAAATTATTGACCTTATGGACTCCTTAAACCTGTGTCTTCTAAATGACGGATCCCCAACAAGGTTAAGTCACCCTGGACAGAGACCTAGTGCGGTGGACATATCTCTTTGTTCCCCATGTATCTCTCCACTAATTTCCTGGAGAACTACCTCAGACCCCTGCGGCAGTGACCACTATCCCATCATTCTGTATCTGGGTCAGCGGTTAGATACTCACCCCTTTAAAAGTAAATCAAAATATATTACAAAGAAAGCCAACTGGTCCCAATTCAGAGAATCTATTCAGGCTCTTACCCTTTCCCTTCCTACCCCTAATTCAGAAAATTGCACCTCCACTTATAAATCTTGGTCCGAATCCATTCTTAAATCCGCTGAAAAGGCTATTCCTAAATCATCTCCTGTAGGCACGAAGGCTCGCCCTCCCCCTTGGTGGGATGAGGAATGCCTTCAAGTGTTGAAAGAAAGGAAAGCGGCCAATAAGACATACTGCCAACAGATGACAATGGAAAATTACTTAACAGCCAAGAATGCCCAAGCTCTGGCTAAACGTACATTTCGTTTCAAAAAAAAAAACAGCTGGCGTAACTTCTGTACTAACATATCCCCTGCCACTCCAGTGGGGGAGGTTTGGTCGATGATTCGCAGATTTAGATCTTCCTTTTCACTGCCGAAGCCATCTCACAATTCAGCAATTTGGATGTCTGACTTTCTTAGCAAAATAGCTCCCCCTTATGTCCCTAATCTTGATGAAGTACCTATTCCATCTTTTACCCCAAATTCGTCTTCATGGTTAGATGCTCCATTTTCCATAGAGGAGTTAAAGAGAGCTTCGGAAAACCTCAAAGACTCTGCTCCAGGCAGAGATGAAATTCTGAACATATTCATCAGTCACAATGATGACAGTTCCCTTTCCTACTTTCTCTCTCTTATCAATTTATTTCTGGATTCTGGTATTATTCCCCCAGACTGGAAAATTCAAAATATCATTCCCATTTGCAAGAGTAACAAAGATCCTAGTCTAGGTTCAAGCTATAGACCGATTGCTCTCTCTTCTACTCTATGCAAAGTGGCTGAAAGGATGATTAAGAACAGATTAGACTGGTTCGTAGAAAAAAATCAAATCCTTTCCCCTTCGCAGTTTGGATTTAGAAAGGGTAAAGGTACCCTTGATAACCTTTCTTCTCTTGTGACAGATGTTAAATTAGCACTTTCTAAAAACGAATATTGCATAGCAGTGTTTTTAGACATCTGCGGAGCATATGACAATGTTGTCATCCCCATTCTAAAAGAAAAATTATTGGCGATTGGCGTCCCACCCAAATTGGTCCAATTCATTATTAATTTGCTCTCCCAGAGAACTATTTTTGTAGACGGGCCTGGATCCTCTCCCCACGTTAGACACATATTCAAAGGACTCCCGCAAGGGTCTGTCCTAAGCCCGATCCTGTACAATATTTATACTTTCGATCTGGAAAAATCTATTCATTTCATGTGCGATATACTTCAATACGCCGATGACTTAACGTTCTACAAAATATCCCCCAATCTTTTCATCGCAGCGTCAGCAATCAACAACGCTCTTAGAAAACTCTTGGCGTGGTTAAATAGTAATGGCCTTGAACTTTCTCCTTCCAAAAGCAAAGTTGTCATCTTCACCCGTCGTCGAAAGCTCCCTGATATTCAGGTGAGATTTGGCGATGAAGTCATCCCTATCTCTAAGGAAGTTAAGTTCCTGGGAATGTTTTTGGATTCCAAGCTTACTTGGAACACCCATATAAATCATGTTATCACAAAATGTGAAAGCAATATCAATCCACTTAGATTTCTGTCCGGAGTGTGGTGGGGTTCCCACCCAGCATCTTTAAAACTTCTTTACAATGCCCTCATCCGAAGTCATCTTGATTACGGATCTTGCCTGTTTGATTCAATATCTTCTTCAAATTCACATAAATTAGATAAGATCCAATCAAAGTCTCTTCGTCTTATTCTAGGAGCCATGAAATCTTCCCCAATCAACTCAATGCAAGTAGAATGCTCCGAACCCCCCTTGCATATAAGAAGGAGATGCTTAGCAGAAAAATATATTTTCAAAACATGCTCGATAACATCCCATCCCTTGATTCCTAAACTTCAATCTTTAAAGTATGATGTTATTTCCAATCCATTTTGGAAAAAACATTCCCCCCCCCTTTTCTATGACTGTTATAACTCTTTCCTGGATATACCCACCAACATCTATCGTAACGAATCTCTTCCCTTATACTCGTGTTCCTATGAAAGCCTTACTTTCTATCCCAAGGTTCACCAGTTTATAGGAATAAGCAAAAAAAATATAAACAATTCAGCTCAATCAAATAATGTAGAATTTAACAAAATTATTGAAAACAATTGGCCAAACTATATAAAATTATTCACAGATGGTTCCAAACTCAGTCAGGATTCCCATTGCGGGGCCAGTGTGTATGTTCCACACAGGAAGATGAGTCTCCCACACAAACTTCCCAAAGAATGCTCCATTTTCTCTGCTGAATGCATAGCTATCATAGAAGCACTGCATCTTGTCAAATCGCACAATATTAGAAACGCCCTCATTCTTTCAGATTCGCTTAGCTCACTACAAAAAATATGTTCATCCCCACTCAATTCTAATAGCGATTCCCTAATCTGCTCTATCAGAGACCTCCTGTATTCCATTTCACTATCAAATACGTCAGTGGTCCTGGCTTGGATTCCAGGACACCTAGGTATTACTGGAAACGAAATAGCGGATTCCATTGCTAAGGAAGCCACTGTTCACGGTCCGTTAAATGGTATTCCTGTTCCAGTTAGAGATTATTTCCCTATTCTAAAAAGTAAATACAAACTCCAATGGTCCTCTGAATGGAAAATAGCTTCTCTAACAAAAGGTCATCAGTACTCATTAATACAACCGTTTATTCCTGTCAAGCCCTGGTTTCATAAATACACTTGCATGCCAAAAAAATATATTTCCTCCATAACTCGAATGAGACTAGGTCACACTTCTTGTCTTAGTCATCTCGCCAGATTCCATATAGTCAGCTCGCCTTACTGTGATTGTGGGTCAGAGGACACTCTGGACCATAATTTCTTTGAATGTCCTATCAATGACCAATTTCCAAATTTTATGCATGAATTGGTAAAACTTAAAATTGATCTCCCTACCAGTATTCCCTGCCTTCTAAGTCTCAACTCCCCCAAATTAACAATTTATTAGCAAAATACATTTATAAAAATGGCATTAAAATTTAAGTCATTGGGGATTAAAAACACATAAATTTACACTGTTTAACTTATCTAACTTATCTAACTTATCTGCTTCAATTTTATTTGCCCAAATATTATATCTTGTTTAAAAGTAACTAATTTTAAGAACAATCTGTACATTTAAAATCTAACTGATTATACATGGCCGAGATCGCCCTTAATGGGTGAAAGCCAATAACAAAAAAAAAAAAAAAAACCTTCCCGGCATTAAGGAGTGCTTTAAACTGTGCTATTTTCAGAGAAACCGGGCGAGTAATTATCGAGAAAATCGAGGAAACACTGACAGACAAACATACATTTTTATGTATACAGAATTTGAAAAAAATAAAGTAATATATCAATAATTTTTTTTTAAAGTTATTCCCCATGTGCGGTCCTGTTCTGTAGGAACTATAGTTGAACAACCAGGCTACTGTTTACATACTAAATGTTTGTATTGTCAGTTTTCCTCAAATACTGTTATGCACAGGTAGATATTATATTCAGAGTTATTCAAAATGATTGACTCAATTTCTTACGTTCTCTTCTGATACTCGCGGTCGGACCGGGCTTTTTCCTTTACAGAGACATCTAGTTTGCTCAAATTGGTGATAACAACGGCAAATGCTCTTTCTAGTTGCTCATTTTTACAGAACTCACGAACACATAAAATCTTGTGCTGCATAGTAGTCATTTTACTCACAACGTCACAACTTACACGAAACGGCTGCTTGGCGGCGCGATGAGCGATCAGCGGTGGGATTCGAAACTCTTGGACCTCCTCTTTCAATTGCTATGTAGATCATTCAGAGTTAACGTTACGGAAATAACAGCGCTACGAAAATGAGTCTTTTTGAATAACTATAATATGTATACTTATTTGTCTGTTAATAGATTTATTTGTTGTTTTTTGGATGGACATTTCTCTATGAAGTCTGTCAACAAATTGCAGATAAACATGGTTTTAAACCAGGGGTGCACAGACTTTTTAAGAAGAGGGCCGCACAGACCGTCAAAGGGGGCGGGGGTACATTTACATTTATCATTTTTACATATTATTGTTCAACATATTTATTATATTTAGTTTTAAGAAACAAACAGCTTTTAGTACAAAGGAAGTTTGACAAAAGGTAAGCTAACAAAGTTTCTTGTGCTAACAGTGGTTAAATCTGTTTTATTTATAAAGCCTAAAAAAGATAAAGAAAAGACATAATGAGAAGGAATGGGGGAGAGGAAGAGGAAGATAGGATCGGGACAGGATATGATCTCGATACATTTAAATATTTATGCCTGAACTTTACAAAATAAAATAAAACACGCATTTTCATTATGTTTTTTTTTTCGTAAATCGAAATATGCGGGCGATGTTAAGTGGGAATTTCAACCTTGTCGCCACCTGCATAAGGAGTGCGTGATTTCGTTAGAATTTCACCAAGTGGATTCCCTTCACAGGAAAAATAAGTTATCTATAATAAAGCGGTATTATTCGAGAAATTATTTTTAACATCAGTGTTAAAAAAATTATGGTAATTCCAGCAAGTCTGATAATAAAAAGTAAACAAAAATGCGTTTTTCCCACGTTGCCTACGTTGTAATCACTGCTCTAGGCTCTAGGCTCTAGGCAGTGGCGGCTCGTGACTTTAGAGTGAGTTATAGTGATAATGTTGAAAAAATATTACGTTACGATGTTTTTGAAACCGAAAATAATTATAAATATTTTTTTAAATCTATTTTTGCATGAAAAATTTTCAGGCTTCACCTAACAGTTAAAATTCCATTAAAAAACAAAAAAAAAACGTTTTAAGCTAATAAAATAAGTTTATTACTCTAGCTCGTTCAAAAATCACGAGCCGCCACTGGCTCTTGGAATATTGCGTTCAGTGTCTTGTGTCCTGAGCGCTACTCTGGTTCTTTTTAACAAAGATTCCCTAACCTTTTCTTTAGGCGTATTGCTGAACTGTGAAATTCCGGAGAGACATAGTAATAAAATCCTAAGAAAAGTGTTGAGAGATTATTTGAAAACATAAATTGATAAAATATATTCCAGTGACACAAGATCTTGAAACAATTTTTTTAAAACAATTACATTATATTAAAATGCATTTTAATCCATGTTAATTTTATTTTTAAATACCATAAATACGCCTTTTAACGAAGAATTCCCTTTTGTAAAAAGGTATCCACCTCATTAGATAGTAATGACCTGTTTATTCTGTCACTACTTCTCAAAGTGACATTTGCCGCCTACATCTTTTTTTAATTTTTATATGAATCCCGCACAAGAGTCCCAACTGCTCCCAACTGTCTGGAGCCAGTGAGACTATTGCATTCCCAATTGGGGAATATTATGAGGCAGAAGGTATTGGGGAGGGGAAGGAGAAGGAGAAGAGGAAGGTAGGGAAATACCTGGCTATTCAGATCTGGTCACCAAACACGGCTAAATCCATTTCAAGCAACGTTTCAATTCTGAATGGTGGTCTTTCACCAGGGCGATACTGAGAGTATCTTCCACTGTGGAACGTGCGCAAATGCACTATTATTTTAAATGAATTAATTGTGAAACAACACAATTTAATTAAATAAAATTTACTTGCGCACGCCGGGATTTGAACCCGCGACCTTCGGATTCGTAGTCGAGAGCCTTACCTCTCGACCATGGAGGCCGTCATACGTATTTCCATGAAGCTTAATCGCTACTAATGTTA
This sequence comes from Halesus radiatus, assembly GCA_022606495.2. Classification (NCBI taxonomy): domain Eukaryota; kingdom Metazoa; phylum Arthropoda; class Insecta; order Trichoptera; family Limnephilidae; genus Halesus; species Halesus radiatus. Next base: position 42,896 of record JAHDVE020002284.1, on the reverse strand, counting down.
AAAGTTGATAATAACGTCGTTGTTAACATTGTAACTTACTTAAGAGGAACGGCTGCGCTGCCTGTTTCATACATAACTTAATTTTGGATTTGAGGCCAAAATATTCACGTAAACCTAATGATCTTTGTACATCAAATAGTATAGTAAATATCTAGTACGAGTAAAAAGTATTTTATTTACATTATTAGATATAGGCCATTAAAGGAATTGATTTTTCGCGATTTTAGAGGCACCTTTAACAATTATTTGGGGGTAAACGGTGATTTAAAAAAAAGTTTTATCCTGTTTACTTTGAAAATATAATGAAATGTAAAATAAAACTGTAAAAAAAAAGCATTATGGAGTTTAAATTAAATTAAATTACTAAATTAAATTAAAAACGACCAATTTACTTTAGGACACAAATTTACCGTACATAATTAAAAACATCAACCCAAAAAATTTTTTTTTAATGTTTTTTGTTTACGTAATCGTATTTACGAGGTGTGTTCAAAAGAAAAGGTGAATTTTGAATTTCCGCGAGCTGTGTACATTCGATTATGAATTTTTTTGTTGTTATGTTGGTATCACCAGTCCGATTAAAGTGAAATTTTAGATTTGCTTTATTTTCTATGTCCCCATCGGCATTTCTTCAAAAAATCCAAAAAATTAATCTTTTAAGAAAAAAAATGTTAATCATATGGAGGAATTTCCTAGTTTTGGTCGGAACTTGATAGCGGTTTTCTGGGGCATCACCAGTCCGATTAAAGTGAAATTTTAGATTTGCTTTATTTTCTATGTCCCCATCGGCATTTCTTCAAAAAATCCAAAAAAATAATCTTTTAAGAAAAAAATTGTTAATAATTGTTAATCATTTGGAGGAATTTCCTAGTTTCGGACGGAACTTGATAGCGGTTTTCTGGGGCATCACCAGTCCGATTAAAGTGAAATTTTAGATTTGCTTTATTTTCTATGTCCTTATCAGCATTTCTTCAAAAAATCCAAAAAATCGATGTTTTTCGATTTTTTACAATTTTTTTTTTTAGTAAAAAATCGAAGAAAAAACAATACGTGACTAACTTTTCCAGTTGTCAAAAACAAACCACTGATTCAAAATGGATGATAATGCTAACATATGATAAACATATGTGTACCAACATAACAAAAAAAATCGATAATCGAATGTACACAGTAAAAATTTAGTAAAAAATGTACACAGTAAAAATTTTGTAGAAAATGTACACAGTAAAAAAATAGTAGAAAATGTACACAGTAAAAAATTAGTAGAAAATGCACACAGTTAAAAATTAGTCGAAAATGTACACAGTAAAAATTTTGTACAAAATGTACACAGTAAAAATTTAGTAGAAAATAGAAAATGGCATATACTTTATAATTTAAATCAAAAATAAATAAAATACTTCTCATCCTTACTAGATATTTACTAAACCTTCAATTTAAAAAAATGTCATTCAGATTGGATGGGTATTTTGGCCTCAAATCCAAAATGAAGTTATGTATGAAACAGGCGGCGCAGCCGTTCATCTTTATATTGAGTTTTTTTCTTGTTAAAACTACGAAAATATTGATATTTTTAATGAATATCATTCGCTTAATGACAGCTGACACCTACCATCCGAGAAAACAGGAACCGCAGTTAGGCAAGATGTCTTTAAGCCTAAAGAAAAGGTTAAGGAATCTTCCTTAAAAAGGGACGTGAATGGAACAGGTTTCCAATGCGAATATCTACTCAAACAATAAACAACTTAGAATTAGAGTTTCAGCAGAAAAACAAATAATTTAAATTGATTAAATAAATAAATAAAAATTCCCATTAAAATACAATTGTACAACGTTCAACATTAATTTCAGTAACGTAAAACTGTTATGAATGTAAATAAACCGAATTTATTACCTAATTAGCAAAAATCACAAGAATTAGTGATAAGAGAAAAAAATGGCAGTTTCTGAGAAGTAATATGTAAAAATAATACAATCAACAATACGCAAACATTATAAACATCTCATTTTTTCCACGCAGAGACAGGCAGAGTCTACGGAATGTCAACCAAATCCGTCTTGGAACGCACTATTTGCTTCATCTACATTCATACACGAGTCAATATGAGTTTTTGGAGGATCACCGACTAGTTCTTTGATCCACTTGCACGTCGTGATTCCTTTCTCGATTCATCCGCTCCACGTGACCAAACATCACATTTAGACATGTAAAAATCTTTGAGGAGCAAAACGGTTCTTGAAATGGCTTTAACCGAATTTAACGGCGAGATCTGAATAGCTAGATACATAACAACCTTTCCCTTCCCCGTCTTATTCCCATCCCCACTTGTGACGTCACCGGCTGTTGAAATAACCGTTAAATAGATTCACTACACTGGAGTTTCTATGCAAAAAATAATTCAAAATCAATTGTAAAATGTGAAAAAATTCTACTTAACCTCACTTTAATTTTTTTTCCGTGTTTCTAGTATCCCGAACCTCGTTTTTGAGGTTATGTTAAAACAAGAATTAACGTTACCGTACATAAATATATTTTATACTAGGTTTACATTAGCAAAGCATTGCTACGGATATGTATATTTTTTAATGGATTTATGATTGTTAATTCTTGCTTATCGTTTGGGTGCCATAATTGATTTGACAGCTAAAGTAATGCATCGTGACGACTATTAATATCTCTAACATAAGAAACAATTTGAGAATTTTATTTCATTCCCATTTTTTCAAAATATATCTAAATAATAAAGTTCTTAAGTAGGTACCTACTTGTGTTTTCCAATTTGAAATTATTCTACGCAAACAAATCTTCCTCTTTTGAATATGTTATCTGTGGCTAACCAGATTTTTATATCTATGGGCTAACGTCAATACAACACGGCGGGTTCAATGTTATTCATACTAATTTTAAAACGTTATAGCAACAGTATTACACATTGGATTTCATTCAAACTACTCTCTTAAACCTTCCCGTCCCTAATGAGAACAAACTGTGCTATTTTCGAGAAAATCGAGAACAGACAGAGAATCACCATTATATACAGAAATAGAAGAGATTCATGGTAAACCAAAACTAAACATAAGTAATAAAATTATGGAGGTACCTTTTTAGAAACTTGAAATCAAATAATAACATTAAATTTTATAATTCGTAAATGTTTGTCGATTTGCCAATGAATACATTATATTTACGTAATAAATAATATATTTTTTACAGTAAACAACAATTATAGAGCTTAAATTCAACCAAATTAATTACGTTTTAATTCAGCCAAAACTAAAAAAAAACACACACACAATTAAAATACAAAACAAAATCGACATATAAAAATTTCCATATAAATCCAAAACCAGAAAACGTCCGGAACTCTATCCGTGTCAAGAATGCAATTCACTTTGCTGATCTATATATTTTTTACTGATGTTCGTGATTGGGAATTGTTAGGAGACCTGGTTGTTCAGATTAAACACACGAAATACAAAGTTACAATCATTGCGATGGTTGGTCTTTCACCAGGGCGATACTGTGAGTATCTCGGAATATAATCTGTACAATTGAACCGGGCGATCCCGGGAGCTGAGAATAGGTCATTGAACTGACTAGACAATCGATAAACTGGTCCGGACTAACTAACCATCACGCCGTTTTAAGGCAGAGAGGATACTACCACTCCTCGCTTCAATCACGTTCATACATCGTCTCATACATACCCTCCCTTTATTCCGATTCTATTTAATTTTTAATATCTATCTATCCATAAAAATGAATGTTTGTCTGTGTGTCCGCGATTTTCTAGAAAATTACTCGGCCGATTTCTCTGAAAATAGCACAGTTTGTTCTCATTAGTGCCGGGAAGGTTTAGAGAGTAGTTTGAAATAAATCCATTATTTAAAACTGTTGCTTTAACGTTTTAAAATAGTATGAAAAACATTGATTGAAATTGATTGAAATCAAATAAAATTTCCATATTTTTTCTATGTTTAGAGGTAGTAATAGTCGTCATAAGGCAAAAATTCACAACTTCATAAATTCATTAAAAAAATATGTCTCTAGCAATGCTTTGCTGAAATATAGCTAGTATAATATATAATTATGCACGGTAAAGTTAATTCTTGTTTTAACATAACCTCAAAAACGAGGTTCGGGATATTAGAAACACGGAAAAAATAAATGCAAGTGAGGTTAAGTTGACTCTATTAAAAAACAAACAAGTCCCGAGCAAGGCAGGGTACACATCATCTAGTTTTTTTTAATGATTAATCGGAACGTGATAGATTACGTGCTCACAGAAGGCGCTAATTAAAATATTTTAGAAAATAAAAGCACTTAATACTTTTAAATATTGAGTGGAATTTATTGTTGGCGGGTGTACATACGGAATATGAAATGGAGCAAATTGTTATTGTATGCTTAAAGTCCTTCAAGAAACTTGATGTGTTACCGTAAACATTTCTGTGCGCGTACACAATATTTTTGTTTTCCGACACCGATGGAAAACATTCCTCTCGAGGATGAAGAGCGGAAGGGGATGGGGGGGGGGGAGGGTTTGTTTATTGTTTTTAAATCGCTGCTTGGTGTAGGTCTATCTATGCGTCCCGTCCGATGGTACATCACCATAAATCGTACGGGGTTTTAGGTTATGTGTACTGAGCGAAATTATAAGGACTTTGATTATGCATCAGTAATAAAAATAGTTCATTTAACTATTACGTTTCTCTTATTTCATCTGCTGTTTCTTACAGCATCAAAGCCCTCACATTAAGAATTTTTTAACGTACACATCGTGAGGTAAATATGCACACAGGCATGTATTTATCTTGCTATTTTTTTTTATTATTATCAAAAGAAAAATCCAAACTAAAACCTAAAATCTATTTTATATATAATGAAATTTCTTAATTACATATAAAAAAGTTTTTAGGTACTTCGTTTGGGTTTTTTTTCAAAAACTCCAAACATCAAATGAATTAAATTACGTGATTTTGCTTCTCCTGTGACAGGAATAGTTGTACCTCATTGTAATTTAACTAGTAAAAAGTGTTTTTCATTAATTTTCATTATAAGTCGTGCTTATACGTATATTTAATCATCGTGATAAACAGATTCATTGACCATACTACACTGGTTTACCCAAAATATTTCTTACTAATTTAACATTCATTGTTTTTTTTATTAAAACAATGATATTTATTTCCAACCTATAAAAATATGCGGCACATTCAAAAGATTTTTCTAGAACTCATCTTGTCTATGCAAAATGTTTAGTTCTTAACTTAAACAGACATTTTAGCAGGAGACGGAATGTGTATGAAAACAAATGTTTTTATGTCTGGTTTTTTATGTAATGTTTCCGAAAAAAGTTCGCAGGAGACGCGGCTTTAGTTTTACAATATCAGTGACGCATCGCAAGGACATTAAGAGCCCTCTACATGATGGGCCATCAACTGGCCCACTTCGGATGGCCCACCGTGTAGTGGGCATAGTGGCGTCGGATGGCTTATGGCGCAGTGCGATGGCTCGGGATGGCCTTGTCGGTTTTTCGTCCACTCATCAAAGGATGATCGGCCGGCGATTGTGGCGCCACCTACACGTGGCAAACTGCTCAGTGTCCGCTTGAACGTGCCCTATAGATGACGTCCTAGTTAATAATATTTACGTAGCTTCGAAACATTTTTAAACGTAACGGCGGTAGTTTGGACACGTGATGAAACTATAAAATTAATCAAATTATTCCTTTGATGAATGTATATGAAATCCCAAATATAAAAATAAACGTTAAATAGGTATTTTTGTAAATAATGGCTCTTCAAATATTGTATTTAAATTAAGTGAATAATAACATTTAAATAAATATCTCTGAATTTATTTCCTATTTTTATATGGCTAGAGTTATTGGAGAAGCGGAAAGACAAAACAATAACAACCAATTATAAAAAAAAATATTTTCTGACTAACTAACTAACCATCACGCCGTCTTTCCGCAGGGGTAGGCGGAGAGGACGGGCCGCCAAACAACTCGATCTTGGCGTACACTTCTTGCTTCATTCACATTCATACAACGCCTCATACATTCTCTTCTGTTATTCCGACTTCTGACATTGCCCTACTCGAGTATTTGATTCGCTTGATCGTGCCATGTCTTCCTCGGGCGTCCCCGGCTTCTTCTTCCATTCACATTCGCGTCATATATTCTCGTTACACTCCTTTCTTCATTCATTCGCTCTAAATGCCCAAACCATCTAAGCGTCCCTTTCTTAATCTTGCTCACTACGCTTACATCAGCCTTGCATTCTTTACGAATCTCAGCATTTTTCACACGGTCATATATGGTTTTACCACACATTCGTCTCAGAGATCTCATTTCTACAGCATTCAGTCTACTTTCGTTCCCCTGCCAGTTTGCCTCACTGCCAGTCTCATACATCAGTTGCCATACATCAGAGTTGGTCTCATACATCAGAGTTGGTCTCATACATCAGAGTTGGTCTCATACATCAGAGTTGGTCTCATACATCAGAGTTGGTCTCATACATCAGAGTTGGTCTCATACATCAGAGTTGGTCTCATACATTAGAGTTGGTCTCATACATCAGAGTTGGTCTCATACATCAGAGTTGGTCTCATACATCAGAGTTGGTCTCATACATCAGTGTTGGTCTCATACATCAGAGTTGGTCTCATACATCAGAGTTTTTCTCATACATCAGAGTTGGTCTCATACATCAGAGTTGGTCTCATACATCAGAGTCGGTCTCATACATCAGAGTTGGACAAATTATAAACGTAAACAAATGCAGGTAAGTAATTAATCAAAAACGTTAATAAAAATGATTAATATTAGGAATATCAATACGAAAATAAAATCAAGAGAACGCTATTTTTTAATGTATGATTATTAACTATATTCAATTCAATATTAACGTTTTTTCTGATTTGTAAAATTTCAAATTTGTCTAATTGTAAGCCGGTTGTATTTGTATGTAAAATTTTTAAACCTTTATCTATATCAAACTAGCTGATGTATACCCGGCCTTGCTCGGGGTTTTTTTTTAAAATAAAGTTCTGAATTCTTGCTTGTCATTAGGGTGCCATAATTGATTTGACAGCGAAAGTAACTATCTCCAAATAAAGAAACATTCATTTGAATATTTTATTTCATTCCGAACGTTTATTTTTTTCAAAATATATCAAAGTAGGTACCTACTCGTATTTCACATTTTGAAAATATTCTACCCAAAAAAACCTTCTTCTTTTGAATATGCAATCTGTGGCTAACCAGAGTGTTATATCTATACTAGGCTAACCTAAATAAAACATGGCGGGTTCAATGTTTTTCACGCTAATTTTAAAACGTTATATCGACAGTTTCACATATTGGATTTCATTCAAACTACTTTCTAAATCTTCCCGGCACTAATAAAAACAAACTGTGCTTTTTTCAGCGAAACCGGTACAGTAATTTTCGAGAAAATTGAAGACAAACAAACAAACAAACTTACATAGATGAATGATTCGTTTCTAAAATATGATTTGCAAATTCAGAATAATTGTTACTATTTAATCACCTTAGGTATTCCTTATCCCATGTAAAAATATATGCAATCTTTACAAATTAGTTTATATACCCACGATTTATTTAAAATATTATCGCTATCGAAACATGTGGTTATCTATGTATATTAATAATTTTATTAATTAATTTATTGTACGTAATTACTCTGGAATTTCCGAGTATTACAAGCTATACGAGGTGTGTTCAAAAGAAAAGGTGAATTTAGAATTTTAGCGGGCTTTGTACATTCGATTATCGATTTTTTGTTGTTGTGTTGGTACACATAAGTTTATCATGTTAGCATTATCAGCCATTTTGGATCAGTGGTTTGTTTTTGACAACTGGAAAGGGTGTTCTTCGATTTTTTTATTTAGGTTCGTTTTCTGAGGCATCATCAGTCCGATTAAAGTGAAATTTTAGATTTGCTTTGTTTTCTATGTCCTTATCAGCATTTATTAAAAAAATCCAAAAAAATCGACGTTTTTCGATTTTTACTAAAATAATAAAAAGTAAAAAATCGAAGAACACTCAAAACGTGACTAACATTTCCAGTTGTCAAAAACAAACCACTAATCCAAATTGGCTGATAATGCTAACATATGATAAACATATGTGTACCAACATTAAAAAAAAAACGATAATCGAATGTACACAGCCCGCGAAAATTCAAAATTCACCTTTTCTTTTGAACACACCTCGTATCTGTAATTAAACATAAATACATTTCTATATATATATATATACGAGTATATAATCAAATAATACTACGTATTATTAATATTTGTGTTAAATCTTTAAATTTGGGAATCACCTCAGGAAAACCAGCAATTAAAATTTACTTAAAATCAGATCAGTATTAATTTTATTCATAACATAAACGCAGATAAGCAAAACAAAAACATTGTAAATTATGAAAACAATGTTCTGAATTTCATGTTTCAAACTTTCCCCAAATGCGATATCACCTTGGCGACCTTCACATCGGCTCCGGATTCTGAGGTCGAGAGTTCGAATCCCGGCGTGCGCACACAAATTTAATTTAATTATTTTATAATTGGTATTTCTCATAATAATTGGTAGATAAAGGTAACAGCAGTCCACGGTGGAGTGCTGATACCAACCCTGATGTATGGCCGAAATCTCATATAAACATTGACCTTCCTTTTGTTTCGAAAGTCAAGTGTGCAAAGTTTCACCAAGTTCAGAATAAAACGAGACATTACATATATATAAAAATCAATGTAAGTTTGTTTGTTTGTCCTCGATGTTCTTGAAAATTACTCTACCACAAAATAGCACAGTTTGTTTTTATTAGTGCCGAGGTTTAGAGAGTAGTTTGAATGAAATCCAATATGTAAAACTGTTGCTATAATGTTTTAAAATTAGCATGAAAAACATTGAACCCGCCATGTTTTATTTAGATTAGCCCATATATATAACACTCTGGTTAGCCACAGATTGCATATTCAAAATAAAAAAGGTTTTTTGGGTAGAATATTTTCAAAATGGAAAACTCCTACTTAAGAACTTTATGATTTAGATATATGAAATGAAATAAAATATTCAAATGAATATTTCTTTATTTGGAGATAGTTACTTTCGCTGTCGAATCAATTATGGCACCCTAATGACAAGCAAGAATTCACAACTTCATAACTTTATTACAAATTCCGAGCAAGGCCGGGTACACATCAGATAGTTTTTTTATATAACAGAAGATGACAAGTTATTTGTGGCGTATTTTTGGATAATGCGCCCTGGTGAAACGTTCCAAACGCGAATGCACCTAAATACGGCCCTGCATGCCGTACTAATTACTGCGTCACATGCGTAGGTGTCATTTACAAAACAGAGCAAACCGGTTTCGATAATTGAAGCAAATACGTATTAACCAATCTGACTGAGTCATTATTTTAGACATCCTAATACTCTCGATAGACAAAATGATTTATTTCTTTGTTCCTAGACGAGAATCTCTCAGTTGAAATATAAAAAAACCACAGAGCAAATAGAAACATGGCGATGCCCTAAAACGCAAGGGGAAGAAACCGAAAACAAGGGGGCGAGGGGCGAGCTAGGCGTGCAGCCGATTTCAGTAAAACTGCAAATAAGTTAATTTTATTACAGTACCCATTTAATTTTACTCTTTTTATAAATGTTTTGTAATTTGTCCACCACAGTCAAAATGACGCGAAACAAACGTGGACGGCAGTGAACTAGGCTAGTGCCAAAATGGGTGTTATTTGATTTTTGCCTCCACCCGTCGAAACGGTACTCAGGTCAAGTCTATTATTTAGAAATGTTTTTTTGTAAAAGCTAACCAGTTTTTTAATTTTTTGTAAGCAAAGAGTGACGAATTTTTTTGTTAAATCTAAACGGGTAGTTAGGAATGTGTAAAACATTTCAAAGGACAGAAATCCTCAAACTGTAATCTTTAAATTTTCAACATACATCCAAAAATGTTTGAAAACCATTGATAGCAATTTTTAACTTTTTGCCTAAAATTCAACACGTATTTCATACAGAATTTAAAACATTACAGTTTGATGATTATTGTCTTTAGAAACCTTATACATTTTCCTAATTACCCATATAGAATTTATAGATAAATCATTTCTAGTATTTCTTGAGTTAGCAACCCGCAAAGTGTGTAATTTTAGATGCTGACCGTTAAGCGAGAAACTTCGTATCATAGAAAAAACCTTTTTTCAATTAAATTCTCAACATTAGATTGATTATTTTAATAGTATGTAAAAAATTAAGCAAAACTGACTCATTTGATGGTCCACCGCACAACTCTGTCTTGACACACGCTCCTTACTTCATTCACATTCATACTCGAGTACCTAATCGATTCACTCGATCATGCCATGTTTTTCTCCGACGTCACCGATTATTTCTATCTTTCGCGTAAATTCTTCTTACCTTCCTTTTTTGGATAATTTACTCTAAGTGTCCAAACAAATTAAGCATACCTTTCTTAATCTTATTCGTTAAACTTGCGTTTTTTTCCGGATTTCTCCATTTTTAGTAACACGGTCATTTATCACACAAACGTCTCAGGGATCTCATTTCTACAGCATTCAGTCTACTTTTATCACTGCCAGTTCCATGGCTCATCGCTATACATCAGGGTTGGTATCAGCATTCCATTGTGGACTGCTATCCTAACTTGTTATTAGAGTCTACCACAGAGATGTGATTTTAACTAAATTATTTTCAAATGATAAGATGTTCTACTAACTTAAAACCACCGAAGCGAAAACTGGATAGAACTGCGTGCCTGTATTGTCGAACTAAGTTCAAATTTCCCTCACTTCTGTTAAAATTGCTCAAACGTTTTGAAATGTCGAAATTATCTCTTGAGCAGATAATCAAATTCATTGACCCGTCTGGGGCCTAGGAGTCGAAGGTCACATCTGAATTGGCGACATCAGTTTTCTCTCAAGTCGGTATTGCAGATTACACTTCTAGGGACCTTGGAATTATAATATGTTCAGCGGTTGGAACAAATTAACCATTCCGTACCTGAAGGTAAAAATGCAACGTACGAACCGAAGGGGGTCACTATGATCCCCCATAAAATCGCAAAGGGAGCGTGAATCTTAAGGCGATGCAATGGGAAGAAATGAAAAATCGTGTGTTTTCGGTTTGAGAATTTGTTGGCCTAGAAATATAATAGGTGATTGAATTAAATACTGCAAGTAGATCACACCTTGGCCTATCATTTAACCGTACACTTTTTTGGTATGTCTTTTTATAAGCTTAGAAAAAAATAAATTATGAGACATTAAAAAAAATGTTTAAAGCACAAAATCTCCTACTTATCCCATATTTCGTATTGCTCATTGTGGTAAATGAAGTTTTTTAGAATATGACCGTAAAACATTTTAATAATTAGAATAGAATAAAACACGCATTTTGGTGATGTTTTTTTTTGCTGAAATCGAAACATGCGGCCGATGTACAACAGGATTTTCAACCTTGTCGCCACCTGCATAAGGAGAGCGTGATTTCGTTAAAATTTTAGCCGGTGGATGGCCTTAAGAGGAACGGCTGCGTGGCCTGTTTCATACAAAACTTAATTTTGGATTTGAGGTCAAAATACTCACCTAAACATCTTTTTTTTTCATCAAAAAGTATAGTAAATATCTAGTACGGATTAAAAGTAATTTATTTATTTTTGTTTTACATTATGAAACATAGGCCGTAAAAGGAATTGATTTTCCGCGATTTTAGAGCCACCTTTAACAATTATTTGGGGGCTAACGGTTATTTTAAAAAAAAGTTTCACCCGGTCTGCTTTGAAAATATAAAGAAATACAAAATTAAAACTTTAAAAAAAAATTAAATAAGCGTTATGGTGGACATTAAATTAAATTAAAAACGACCAATTTACGTTGGAACAAAAATTTGTAGTAAATATTTTAAAATATCGACCCGAAAAAACGTAATGTTTTCTTTTTATATATTTATTTACGTAATAATATTTAGTTGCGTCTAATTTATTTTTTTTTACTTCATAATGTAAAACAAAAATAATTAAAATAAACTTCTCATCCGTACTAGATATTTACTAAACCTTTAATTTAAAAAAAAGGCATTCAGTTTGGATGGGTATTTTGACCTAAAATCTAAAATTATGTTTTGTCTGAGACAGGCAGCGCAGCCGTTCCTCTTAATATTAATTTTGCTATTTCCAGCAATGCTCAGTTATTAGTTAGTACCGTTTTAACCGGACATCGCCCAACTTCAGCCAGCAGTCAATCACTAAATAATGCAAAAGGGTAAAAGAGATAATACGAAAGTGTGCTTGACTCAAATGTATTATTGTGACCCTTTCCAGTAAAGGGCACCTTTTACGACCGCACCAACGGATTTTTTTTGGCCATAAATTTTTTAGAAGTTTGGGCTGCTCTTTTACGGTCCGGTGAGGAATGAACTTTTCATTCGCCAGTGGAGATACTGCGCAGAAAAGTCCCACAATGGACTGCGTTGCAAAACGTTACCTTACTTTAGCAAACTTGACTTTTCTGCGCAGTGTCTGCAGTAACGAGTGAAATGTTCGTTCCTCACCGGACCGTCAGAGAGCAGCCTTAGTCTGATTTTTAAAAATTATTTTCACAAGTATTGGTGTGTATTGGTTAATACAATATAATGGAAAAAAACTGTTGTAAGTATGTTATTTCACGTGTTATGTTTGATTTATTTTTATAACGTTTTGAAAGAAGTGGGTTCTAGTCCCAGATTTCGTGTTTCATTTAGGTTATGTTAATATTATTTTCTACAATGATTAAATATTAAATCTCAATAAAAATAATCAATAATTAAAAATTGAATATATTCTTTAGACTTTTATAAAAAGTCAATAGATGTCTCATATAAATAAAAAATTGGATATTCATGCGAGACACTGTCTAGTTTGAAATTGTGTTCGTGAAGAACTTTGTAATCATCATAAAGATAGCTGCCAATAATATGTTATTAAAAATGGAGAATAATATTGACAAATCTTGAATTTGAGATTTGATATCGATGAAGATGACATAAATTGAACTGGTCTCATTAGCTACGTTGGTAAAGCGGTTGCCCCGGATAGGCAGAGGTCCTGGGTTCGAGTCCCAGATGCGACTGAAATCTTTTTATATTCTGTTGTTTTTTTCCGGTTTCATGTTTCATTTAGGTTATGTTAATATTATTTTCTTCAATGATTAAACCTTGATTTTTGATTCAGAGTGTGACATGAATTTAGAAATTAATTTTAATAGTAAGTAGTTATGGGTATGTAATCATAGAGTTGGATTGCATAGTAATAAAATTGTCTTTGCCCGTGTGTTATTGGGATATTCAGTGTTTTATTTGTTGAGGATCTGGTAATTAATGTGTTTTGAGATTGCATTGGAATGTCACGTGCATGTTGGAAGTTAAGTAGTCATACAGATTTGGCATAGAGTTGTTTTATTGTGATGACATAGTGTTTCGAACACTTCATTTGAGTCTGTGTGGAACGGTACTTGAAGGATGAGTTTAAATGTTGCCTTTTGTAATTTTTCTATTGGGTTTAATGTCATATTCCAGTTTTAAAATTGATTAGATATTATTAATATTTAAAAATAGAGAAGCGGTATATATTTTTAAAAGCAGATCACTAATGTCCGAATGAATAAACGTGCTGTTATAGCTAAATTTGACTACTATTTTGACGATTGGAGGCAATCACGTAACAACCTAAATTTGGCACCAGGCAAAGTCACGCATTTCTCTAATTTCAGGACGTTATTATTCGTGCATTGACTGGCGGCGAGCGATAATTCTTTTTAATTATTTTTTTATGTGAATACCGCACAACTGTCCCAACTGCTTCCAACACTCTGGAGCAAGTGGGACTATCCTCAATAGGGAAATGTCGTGAGGCTGAAAGTAGTGGGGAGGGGAAGATGAAGATGAGGAATTACCTGGATATTCAGATCTGGTCACCAAACATGGCTAAAAGCCATTTGTGGTTTTTCACCAGGGCGATACTGAAAGAATCTTCCACTCTGGAAGGAGCGCAAATATACTGTATATTATTTTTAATGAATTAATTGTGAAACAACACAAATTAAATAAATAAAATTACTTGCGCAAGCCGGGATTTGAACCCGTGACCTTCGGATTCGTAGTAGAGAGCCTTACCCCTCGACCACGAAGGCCGAAGATCTTAATGAATAAAACAATAATTATGGTTTCCTGCGCATTCAAACGTCGTAAAAATACACACGATAAAGAGAATAATCAAAATTCTCGCATTACATTCCACAGAAAATCCATTTTTTTATTGTTTTTTTCTTATTTTATTATATAATACATTAACAGTTTTAGTGATACGAAATGATAGCCGTCCAGGTTTCTTTCACGCGATTTTCACTTCAGATTTACTTTTCGAAGAGTAAATACTAAATCTTTGCAGTGCAATGCGAATTGCCTGGAGACTGTCCGGACGCATTCATTCGCTAATCAAATGATAATGAACCGCCTGAGATTTCCCCTTGCCCGTTTTATTATAGTTTCTCCCCCTTGCGTGTTAAGGCATCTCTAGTAATCGCCTGCTGTGTAGAGCAGCTCGATTATCACACAGTTTTTTTAGGATTACCTAAATATTCAAAATTATAGGGAAAACAAACTTAGATATATTAAATTTTATTTTTTATAACTTATTGAAGTTTGTAAACCTCATTGTAATATTTAATCATCGAAGAAGATAATATTAACACATCCCAAATGAACCACGAAACCGAAAAAACAACAGAAATTAAAAGATTTCAGTCGCATCTGGGACTCGAACCCAGGACCTCTACCTATTTGCAATCATCTTAAGGATAGCAGCCAATAATATGGGATTTATAAAAATGGAGGATAATATTAACAATTGAACTTGAAGTATGATATCGGTGTAAATGGCGTGAATTGAACTGGTCTCATTAGCTTATTTGGTTAAGTTACCCCGGATAGGTAGAGGTCCTGGGTTCGAGTCCCAGATGCGAATGAAATCTTTTAATTTCTATTGTTTTTTCGGTTTCGTGGTTCATTTGGGATGTGCTAATATTATCTTCTTCAATGATTTAATATATTAACTGTCGTTTGGGGTAAGTATATTACCCCATTCGAGACAAGAGAGAACGAGTATTCGAACGTATCAAAATTAAATAATTATTATTGACCATGAAATAATGATGTCATAATTCATAAAAAACAACGAAACCAACTCGTGCGATAAACAGGTAATAATATTAATTGTCGGCGTGTTTATAAAAATAAACAAATTGATTTAATAATCAAACAGTAATAATATAATGAACTAGCTGATGTGTACCCGGCCTTGCTCGGGATTATTTTTATTTTTTGGAATAAAGTTATGAAGGTGTGAATTATTGCTTGTCGTTCAGGCGCCACAGTTGATTTGACAGCGAAAGTAACTATCTCCAAACGCAGAAACATTCTTTTGAAAGTTTTATTTCATTCCAAACATTTTTTCAAAACATATTTAAATAATGAAGTTAAAGTGTTTTCCATTTTGAAAATATTCTACCGAAAAAAACCTTCTTATTTTGAATATGTAATCTGTGGCTAACCTAAATAAAACATGGCGGGTTCAGTGTTTTTCATACTGATTTTTAAACGTTACAGCAACAGTTTAACACATTGGATTTCATTCAAAACCTACTTTTCTAAACCTTCCCGGCACTAATAAAAACAAACTGCAATTTTCAGCGAAACCGGTCACGTAATTGTCGAGAAAATCGAAGACAAACAAACAAACAAACTTACATTGATTTTTATATATAAAGATATGAATCACATACGAGTTCGACTTTTCAAAATTAAAACAGATCTGTTCAGAAAATTAGGAAAATATTCATAACGTTTATTTTTTTCCTATGAAGATTTAATAGGATGTTTTAATATGAATGAAACAACTGAACACTATAAATTAATAGAGACCTAAAAATTTCGCAATTGCGATAACGCGAATTTCGCCATTTTAATGCGAATACCGCAAAATTCGGTTAAATTAAAAGAATTTTTGTATTTACGCGATATTCTGACATATTAAAATAAGGAAGTAATATTGTACGTTCTAAATATTTAATTGACAAGCTTGAATAGCCATAAAATGAAACGCAGCTAACTTCGTGTCGAAAACACCACGCACTGTTATTCTTTTTTCGATATAAAAAAAGTATACCTATTAAAAATGTAATTTTTTTTTATAAATCTAAAATCACTTTGTTGTATCATTTTCAATAAAATAAATTGTAAATATTTTGTTTAAACCACTTTTTAATATTTAAATATCAACATGTTTCCGAAGCGATGCTTCCCTCGTCAGGATACCTACAGTATACTCAGAAATAATGACAAATAATAAACATAGAAAAATAATAACGTAAGAATAGACAAATTACTAGATTTATTCTTCCTCTTTAAACAAAATATTATCTATTCATTTTCTAATACGGTCTTCGTGGTTGAGGGGTTGTGATCTTTGGCTACGAATCCGGAGGTCGCGGGTTCAAATGATTAATTTAATTTGATTAAATTCCGTTATTTCACAATTTATAAATTAAAAATAATATGCAGTATATTTCCGGCACGTTCCAGGGTGGTAGATACTGTCAGTATCGCCCTGGTGAAAAACCACCATTCAGAATCGAAACGTAGCTTGAAATGGCTTTAGTCGTGTTTGGTGATCAGATCTGGATAACCAGGTATTTCCCATTCACATCTTCTCCCCTCCTAAATAACTCCAGCCTCACAACATACCACAATTGGGGATGCCATAGACTCACTGGCTTCAAAATTTTGGAAGCAGTTAAAAATCTTATTTAAAAAAAAAAAAATTAAAAATATTCCGATTTCATTGCAAAATAATAAATAATAATAGTTTTTTAAAAAATAACGCGTATTCTCCGAAAAATAAACCCAACTTTCGGATACCTAGTAGTTATTAACCGGTTCTGGACAACTTTAATGCTGTTTTTTATTTGATCTATTGAAAACAACAATAAAACATGGATACGAAATGACCCTCATCAAGTTTACAGTTAAATAGATATTTTACGTCTATATTTTTGCGAGAAATATGTACAGAAATAACGGCAGTACAAATTTCTTGCCGCCAGATCACTTTTTAGTGAAGTTTCATTACCTTTTGAGGGGGAAAGGAACGTCGGAGAGGGATTTTTTTTATTAATTCGAAATAATGATAATTTTATTACGAGATATGATCCACACAATGTTTTAGAAATTATCAAAATTGAATCAGAAATACGAATTTTTCTGACCGTTCTACGTAATATGGAAATTGTTTTAAAAATAATTGGAACCTCTCCCGGAACTTTTTTTTAAAAATAATTTTAACCAATGTTTTTAAAAACCTTTTTTTTGTGGTTAAAATGATTTATTACCGATTTACAGAGATTTTTTTTTTAATGGAATCTTCGTTCTGTGAGGTATTTATATTTGGAATCTGTTTTTTACCGCATTAAAAACAATATTTACGCAATTCAAAACAATACTTGCTGAAATTGATAATAAATAACTAACTAACTGACTAACCATCACGCCGTTTCGCGGCAGGGGTAGGCAGAGGACAGATCGCCAAACAACTCGATCTTGGCGTGCACTTCTTGCTTCATTCTCTTATTTTATTCCGACATCTGACATAATGAGTATTTGATTCGTTCCCGGCATATTCTCCTTACACTGCTTTCTTCGTTCATCTAAGCATTCCTTTCTTAATCTTACTCATTACGCTTACATTAGCCATGCAATCAACGAATCTCAAAACACGATTTTACGAAACATTCGCCTCAGAGATCTCATTTGTACAACATGTAGTCTAATTTCATTCTTCCTCTGCCAGTTCCGTGCCTCACTGCCAAACATCAGAGTTGGTATCAGCACTCCATTGTGGACTGCTAGCTTCGCTTCTTTGGACAACTTTGGACAAATGGAGTTTCCTGCATTCACCCTTCTTTCAATATTTCTTATCACAAGTAGTAATGATAATTACATTATTACATTTGATTTACATTAAATTACAATGAAATGTATAATGCCATACTCCAACTTAACATAAATACATATACACATTTATCTATTTCAAATTAATTGAATGCCTGTAACGTGCATCTGAACACTTCCCGACTACCACGGAGATACGACATTCATTACGAGGAATTTATCAAATTATGATTTAAAAATGAAAATCGATAGAAAATTATGTCTCTTTTAAAGTAGCCGTATTGAAATTTAAATTGAATAGTGTTTGTAGATTGTGAACCATTTTTTTAAAAATAATATTATTAAATATTATGTTAATATATCGATATTATGAAGTCGCCAGCGTGCATTTGAGACAATGCAGAAGCGACCCTGAAAGTTACACGGAAAAAGCGCAAAAAACCGTATTAGGTATACACAAGAATAAGAAAAAATATTACCTTCAAGAACGCTGCGATCCGCTTTTCAGTCCAAACAGGAAAAACCAGTCTTCGAAGCGTAATTTAACTATTAGCACACGACCTCACACTGCCGAGACTTGTGGAATATTGCGGCTGCACTGTGAACACTGAACTGGACTAGAGATAGACTCGAGAGCCGCCGGAGACCTCTGGACATTGAATTACAAGACCCAGAGTAAGTTCAACATTTAGTTGCGCGGTAGGATTATTTTACGCGACGCTGCTGTTGTGGTTTGCGCCAACCGCAATATTCCGAGGGGCACGTAAAAAAGGGAAGTTGCGGCAGGATTCCTTAAAAACATACTTTGGTCAGCCTTGAGATGACTTAATCGTTACAATAGTTTTGGTAGGAAGCAATTACTTTGTGGTTTAATATATTTATTAAATAAGTAATAAATTAATTAAATATGTATACATTGTATTCACAACTTTATTAATATACAGATTTCGAAAGCGATGCTTTCCTCATCAGGAGTGTATAGAATACTAAAGATAATAATGTGAAGTATAGACAAAGGAAAAAAATTAAATTGATTTACTTCTGACGAAGTCTGCATTAATAAAGTGGTGAATACAAAGTATATATGTTTTTATTATATTTCACCTGTAAACAATCAACTTTATTAGTATGAGAATGGCTTGTAACGGCTAAATCCCTCAATAGATGGCGTCGAGACAAATTATGTCAACGGTAGAGCATCTGACCGGCAATCAGAAGGGTGCAGGTTTGAGTCCTGTCGGCGACATTTATCCTTTCTCGGAAGGTTTTTTTTTCAATTTGGATGAGTGTTTCAGGCTAATAATTATTGTTTATAAAAATAAAGCAAAAAGTGTTCAAAATGTTGAACAGAGATGAGAATAGTTTTTATTGAATAAAAATACCAATTCTTATGAAAAATATTTTTATTTTATTTTTCACCTAAAAAATATAAGGTCGACAGAAACATTAGACTTATTAAATTTATGAATATTCATTGAAATAAAATTTTAAAAAAAAATACAGTGCCGAAATTCAGATGGTGTTAGTGCCACGATCCATTTCACAAAAAAAAATCAAAATGACTCGTGATATTTAGTGGGATTTTAATCATTTTATTACTATACTTTTAATGGGAAGACACATTCGGTACATACGACTTGTTTGTTTTTGCTACATTACGTATAGCCATAAATATTTTTTGTGACACTCGAGACTTTATTTGAAGTACTGGCGATGGCATAAGGACCATATCTACATATTTACTTTAAATTTTGAATTTTTGGCACTTAGTGCTTTATTTAATTCAGGTATTCATTTGTAAAAGCCAAATCAAATAAATTATTGCTGTGATTTGCGGTCAGTGAATAATGCAGGAAAAGGAATAAAACAGGTGGGTCTTTATTGAAAAGTGGCGATAGTGGAGACCGCAATATCTCTGATTACACACTTCATAAATATGTAATCAAATTAATTATTATATATACATTTCATTTTTCACGGATTTAACGGCGATTTATTGTTGTCTGTTATATAAAACCATTTTATTTTAATTTGACAGACCTCAAATAAATTATTTTGACAAACATGCATTGTGTGTATTTTTGCTCTGAGGGAAATAATTTTCCTCGATGACCACGCCATCTTTGAGGGCGCTATGTGGGTCTTTTGGAGAACAGGGGAGAGCGAACCTGTGTCTTGAAGAGAACATCTCATGTTGTTGGAGGGAGGAAACACAGAGGGCATTTAATGACAAATTTTTCAAATGTCAGCGTTATACGTAGCGCAATTAGAGTTGATTCAAGCAACAAAATCTTAGGTTTGTATGTATTGGTGCATATGTATATACTTTTCACAGCGAGATTCTTGCAATCGTCACCGAGAAACAGCCTCTTGTTTTGATTGCACCTACTTACAGTCATCGGCGATTTCTCTCGTTCAGCGGGACTTTTTTTTTCATTTTTACTGGAATTTTTTTTGTTGTTGTCGAATGACAAGTTTGTAATTTTTTTATTATTATTGAAATTTGATACATTTAAATTTAATTTTCAACACACTTCTCTTTTAAGCAACGCTTGTGGAGGAGAAGCGGACTGTACACATTGCGTATACATAGTAATGTTTCCTGAAGGTGTTACAATAAAATCATACTTGAAAAGTGTTTACATGATATTGTTACGGGGTTGGTGGTTTACATAATGGAAAAAAGAGAGTGCATAGCGACATGTGTTTTAAATAACATAATAGTAATGTTTTGTTATCTTTTTTTTTTTAAATAACAAATAATGATATCTTCAATGGGATTTCCCTTGCTGAGGATTTCATTTACAAAATATTAGATTACATTATATTAAATCGATGTGCTTGATGAAAAGAATAAAAATGATGTAAGATGAGGTGTTTTAAGTGCAGTTGAGTGGTTTCGGTGTTAGTCTGTATTTGGTGTTACATATTTTCTATTTCAGATCTCCCTGTGTAACGTATCCAGTGTTTTATTTGATTTTTAAATTTATTACAGTTAAAGGATAGTGGGATTTTGTTGTAGAGTTTAGTACCATAGTATAAGAAGTTTTTTTTGTCCAAATGTTGTGTTTGTGGTTCCTCGTTGTATATATTTTTTACTCTGAGATCTAGTTTCTCTAAAATGTGTGATTGTTGTTATTTTTATTATTTTTATAAACAATAATTATTAATCTAAAACACTCATCCAAATTGAAAAAACCTTCCGAGCAAAGATAAATGTCGCCGGCAGGACTCGAACCCGCACCCTTCTAATGTCCGGTTAGATGCTCTACTGTTGAGCTACGTCGGCTTATCGCAAACCCGCCAAGTTAATCAATATATACTAGTGTTCCATTTTAATAATTACTGTTTTATTATATTTTCACCTGTAAACAACCAACTTTATTAATATGAGAGAGGCTTGTAACGGCTAAATCCCTCAAATAGATGGCGTCGAGACAAATTATGTCTATATTTTATTGGTGAAAATTGCTTTGACTTGTCAAATATTTATTAATTGATAAACTAAAGTTCTTAAAACTTAAGACAAGATTTTTGTGCATAGCGCAAAGGGTAACAATTATTATTTTTATAAACAATAATTATTAATCTAAAACACTCATCCAAATTGAAAAAACCTTCCGAGCAAAGATAAATGTCGCCGGCAGGACTCAAACCCGCACCCTTCTAATGTCCGGTTAGATGCTCTAACGTTGAGCTACGTCGGCTTATCGCAAACCCGCCAAGTTAATCAATATATACTAGTGTTCCATTTTAATAATTACTGTTTTTATTATATTTTCACCTGTAAACAACCAACTTTATTAATATGAGAGAGGCTTCTAACGGCTAAATCCCTCAAATAGATGGCGTCGAGACAAATTATGTCTACATTTTATTGGTGAAAATTGCTTTTGACTTGTCAAATATTTATTAATTGATAAACTAAAGTTCTTAAAAACTTAAGACAAGATTTTTGTGCATGGCGCAAAGGGTAACAATTATTATTTTTATAAACAATAATTATTAATCTAAAACACTCATCCAAATTGAAAAAAACCTTCCGAGCAAAGATAAAATGTCGCCGGCAGGACTCAAACCCGCACCCTTCTAATGTCCGGTTAGATGCTCTACCGTTGAGCTACGTCGGCTTATCGCAAACTCGCCAAGTTAATCAATATATACTAGTGTTCCATTTAATAATTACTGTTTTTATTATATTTTCACCTGTAAACAACCAATTGAATTCTAATGTGAGACTAGGTCGACAAAAAAATATATAGATAGATATATATCTTCATTTGAAAAAACCGAAAAATATAAAAATCTTTTTTATCTAAGATTCATATATTTATTATCTCAAGATATATTTTACTCTGCCTTCAATCAAATCCAGGAGTTTCGTGTTCTTTTTAAACGATGTAACCTTTTTATATCCTAGGATATGAGCTAACTTGATATTCTTCTTATGAAGTTTAATGATTTTTTTGTGATTCCTGAAAAATCAAATTAAAAATGAAAAATGAAAAATATATCAAAATATATATAAAAAAAGATAATAAATGTGAAGACGCCGATTTTTTTATTTTTTATATATAATCAAGTTTTGGAGAATCTAGACAATATGAATTACTGGATTGATATAAAAAAGAGTATAACTATCTTATCTTATTCAATACTACCCATCTATATCTTTTTTAATAACTTATTCTGTTTTTCAATAAAATATATAAATCATCATTTTAAATACATAAAAAAAATACTCTTTTATTTTTTATGACGAAACCAATGTTTGTATTGTTACAAACTGCGATGTTAATTGTTATGACGTTTGCACAACTAGGAAGCTGGTCGAACAGTAACAACTACGCCAATAGCCCCTCTTTCTCCCAGGCTGATAATCTCATCAGAGCCAAACATCCCGAACTCAATAACGCCATCATCACGTCCGTCAAGAGCCAAGTCGTATCAGGAGTCAATTATTAGATCACCTATAAATCAGGATCCAACACATACGTTGCTGTCGTCTATGTGCAGAGCTGGACCAACACGACTAAAGAACTTTCTTTTAACAATACGACTCCAGTTTCAACGCCAGTTAGCTTATCTACAGTGCAACCTTCTGTAAATATCGGCTCTCAGTCTACACCTCTTGAATCAAGCCCCATGGCAACTTCATTACCCATCGCTCCATCCCCATTAACGACCACAACAATATTGCCAACTGCCCCTGCTTCAGTCCCAAGTACCCCAAATATAATTATTGCTAACCCCGTAACCCCTACAACCCCAACAACCCCAACAACCCCAACAACTCCAACAACCCCAACAAAAACAACAACCCCAACACCACCAACAGCACCAACACCACCAATTTCAACACCAACAACACCAATGACAACTGCCTCAACTACACCAACCCCAGTTTTAGCCCCAGTAATAATCACATCAACTGTCCCAACTATTCCAAAAACTCCAACCAATCCAGTTACGCCAGTTACTCCAACAAGCACGGTTATATAAAAAGGTGTTTTGCCAAAGTCTACTATCACTCAACCACTCCATCACGGTACAACAACCCAACATAATACGTCTTAAACAACGCCAGTAACTCAGATAGTAAAAAATAATCCAACAACTCCAAGTGCTTCAACAGTACAACTTAATGTTGTGAAACCACAAAATAAGAATGTCGATACAAGTTATCAAGTTGCCAGCAATCCCCTCTGCGCAACATGGGTAAACAACGCTTGCCAGAAATGCTCAGAAATTGCTGTCCTCGTCGGAGGATTTTGCAGGAAGAAAATTAGCAACTGCCTTATTTATAATCGGCAAACTGGCCAATGCAACATTTGCAATAAAAGCTACAGTTTGGTCAACAACATATGTGTATCTATTTCAGCCTTGAATGCCTTCATCCTTGCTGCCACTGCCAACCCTCTTTGCGGTTCATGGGACATGCCGAGTGCGACCTGCAAACTATGTTCATCAGGCAGTCACTTTGATACGACTCGCAAATGCATCGCGAATCCTTCGGGTTGCCAAAAATCTGATCCAATCACTGGAGTATGCCTTGATAAATTTGTAAAGTCGAATTGATTCATTTTTGAACATAAAAATAACATGATAAAAAAATAATAATGTTCTGTATTTTGAATATCTATTTATGAATATCTTCATATTTTATTTAAACTAATCTGATATTTATTTGAGATTATCATCATTCTATTCTTATATTTTTATATATATACATGCTTGAAATACTTATATATTTGAAAATTTGATTATTTTAGAAAATATGTCAACTTCTGTTTTTTATGTATAAATATTCAATGTTGAATCAAATATAATTTAAATTTAAATTAATATATACATAATATTATTATTACTTCAGGAAAAAAAAAAAAAACAGACACTTCATGAAACCGATTTCTAAATAAATAAATTCGCCCTTTCCTCTCTCCATTTCTGCATCCAAATTTATGATGTCAAGTGGCAATATCATAGAATTCCCTTTTACTAAAGAAGGAAAATCACTTCGACTAAGATTAGCTTCTAGATCATTTGGAGGCTACTCTATATTAATTATGAATTCATAATAGGAGATGGCTGGTGCTTAGAGGGATTCTAGTGAAAAACCGAGGCTTGAGATGATTGATACCGAACGAATTTTGGAATTTCAAATAAGCCAAAAAAAAGTAAATATTTTATCCACAGCAACATTGGAGACTATTTTTTCTTTTCGGTTGACTTCAATCTCAGGGATCTAAAAATATATTTTTTTGCTTCAATCAACATAATCTGCTTTGTTGACAGAGACGGTGGGATTAGATTCTACACATCCGGCCTTTAGCTAGTGAAATAATACAATTCATTCAAAGGAAAAAAAATCGAAGTTTTTAAATTTCAAAGATCAGGGAGCATTCTTGTCTTTAGTTAATCGTTGAAATATTTTGTAATAGATTATAAATAATAAAGAGTATCATAACTTTGCCTTGACTTTAATTTCGATAAACAGATTTATATTGCCCATTTGAGTGAGTTCGACTAAGGATTATTCTATGTGAGGATTTCATATGATAGGATAACAAAAATAATCGAACATTCAAAAACCTCCAGCGAATCTCATCCGATGAAACTAGAATCTATAGTTTCTAAATAAGAAGTAACAAAGTTAAAACTAACTAGATACTTTCCCATAGGTTTAAGAAAGTCAATCAAATAAAACATCACCGCAAATCCACAGAATAGCTTCATCTAAGTTGTAATGGGGCGCTTTGTAGGAATTTCAAAATAACTATCAAAAACTGCAAATATTTATCATAATTCTGCTATTATATGGTTCGATCTTTTAAATTAATGTCATTTAAAAGCACCAAATTCTACTTAAACTTTGATGGATCGTTCAATAGAAGCAAACTAAGTATTCGAAATAAGATAGTTTGATGGAGATTTAGTTATAAGACGCAAAGATGACTATAGTGTTTGGAAACTTAAGTATAGTCACATAATGTATATGATACATTTGTTAAAGCGAGGAAGGAAAACGAAAGGATTTCAAACAGATATGGTGGAGAGAATTATAGGTGCCATATACTGAATAAAAAAAGTCAATAATTGATGACTATTTATAAAGTTATATTTATAAATCTAATAACTAGAAATAACCATCATTATAATTTTTTAAAACTAATTAAAAGATATATATAAAAACCCATATTTATCACTATATATTGCTTTCATCAAAATCATATGGAAAGTTTAACATTTGGTCTCACCAACTCAGAACTTGCTCAAGTTGAATCTTATATAAAATAAATCGACCCACTTTTTACTACTGTATTTGCCAAATACTCCGAGCGAAGGGGTTACTATACTGACATCAAGAATGTGAGTAGGTTCGCAATCGCCAGATAGTTCAAAAAAGAAAAAGTGATCGAAATGTGGAAGAAGTGGGTCGAATGGTATGAGTCCTACCGTCCTGACTTGATATCAGCAGAGGAACCCCTCATCCAGAAGATTCATACCTCAGGCAAGTACAGATACGCCGGGGTTGATATTGGTGGATGTCCTATTCTGATAATTCGTATGAGATACCACGTAAAGGGTTTGGCGACTGCTGACGAGAACCTGAGGTATTTAATATTTATGATTGAAAATGGAGTCAAGTTAGCAGACGAAAAAAGTAGAAAACAATCGAATCATTACTCAACACATATCATAAAATATCTTAAAAAAAATATAATTAAAATAGAAAAATACAAATTATCGGTGATATTTGACAGGAGGAACATGGCTGAGTCAGATGAGGTCAGCTCGCAAAGTATGAAGAAATTCATGCCGATACTTAATGACTGCTATCCCGAAACGCTGAAAGCATTCTATGTGATCGGAGCCAACTGGTTCTACCGAGCCATGTGGACAGTTGTGAGTGTCTTTATTTCTAAGAAAACAGAAGACAAAATCAATCTTCTGACTGAAGTTTCTGGTAAAAAAAAAAAAAATATTAATGATTTTTTCTTTCAAAATGACTTATTTTTCGTGAAAATTAGAATTGACTAAATTTGTGAATAAAGAGAACCTGACGCAAGAATACGGAGGCAGCTTACAGTACAACGATAATAGCAGAGTGGTGCCTCTAAAGCCAGAAGCTGAAGACAAAGAAGACCAATCAGAACTTGACAGAATAAAGAAAACTTGGAATAATTGATTTTATCCCTAGTGATTACTTATGCAATCCATAAAACTCAGTGTATATAAAATGTTCCTTGATATTTCTTTTGTATTCATCTTTTATAAGTATTTAGAAAAGTATGTGTTTACTTCATTCATTGGGGCTATTAATTTTTCTAGTGGAAATAGGAGTAAATATTTATTTTTGCGGTATGGATTGAATATCGACCACAATAAATTTATACTTATTTGATTTATAAGAATGTAAAAGAAAAACTAAAAATTTATAAAATGAAAAATAATAAGAATGGAGGCAGACAATCTTTTACTTTACAAAAAATCCCATCCTCCACCCCTTCTCCAAACAAAATAGTAGTCGGTGGTTCGAGCAATGTCATACCGTCCACTGAAAACAAGGTTATCAAGTTCATTGGAGATCTTCAGTACAACGTTATGACTCTCATACGGGACTTACCGTGCACCTGCGGTCAGAAGCGAGACTTCCAGCAAATTCTGAGCATCTACGCCTCCAAAATAACCAAACTTCGAGAACAAAGAGATAGCCTCAAGGCAAACCTTACGGAATGCACTCAAAATCTCGCATCTTTGCAAATAAAACTTGATTAGGCCAACGAGAAGATTAAGCAATGCGAGGAAAATTATTTTTTGACTAGACGGTCCTCCGTTGACAAAGAAATATATTTGAAGCTCGGCACATAAGTCGGCAGATTAAATAAGGAATTGTAGTCAGTCCGAATCGAGAAAGATGAAGCTATCGCCAGCTTGCGAGACCTGGAAGAAGCGGTGAAGCCATAGAACAATAAATTATCAGAGGCCAATACCAATAACAAAGAAACCTCTGAAAAAATATCATTGTCTCTGCAGGATTTGCTGGAAAGAACCGAAGTGCACTTCCCGGACTGCTATCAGCCATAGGTAACTCGGGAAGTACACAATCATTTGGCCTATCTCACAAGATAGAATGAAATACTGCGAGATAGATTATAAAAATACTAGACTTTTGAAAAAGAGCTTAATCTGTAACCTAAAGAAATCGTGGAAATACTTACTGAGTATACGAAGGATATGCCAGATTTTAAAAGCAAGGAGGAGCGAGACTTATTTTTGCTGGCTTCAAAGATGAATAAGAATGTATGGAAGAAAAAGCTAGAGCTTGACATTAAGGATATCTGCTAACGCAAAGATGCCCTCAATAGATACTAGGAGGAGATGAGACGGCGTACTTCCTATCATTGATATCTCCAAAGTAGAGTTATCTAATTAATATTTCTTAAAGTATTATCATTATTTAAAAGGATTCGTGTTTAGACTAATGATGATAGGTACATGTATAGCTATAATAGCAAAAATAGTTAGAGTTTTTTTAATAGAACTAGAAAAAATTACATCAATCAAAACATATAAACCAACCATTATAATAAGCAATGGCTTTCGGATTCAAACTTCACTAGTGGAATGCCGAATGTCGATTTCGGAATGTGAGGTGATATTTTTTGGAAAGGTGGGTTCTCCAGTTAATTTCTCCAAAGGCTGCACTCTGTCGAGCCTTGGCAAACTAATGTCCCCGTAATTTCCAATGAACGCTGGTTCGTTATCAACCTCCCGCTGTGGTCTAAATGACCTCTGAGTTTTATCTCTGCGTTACTTAGTTTTATCAATCAATGCATATTGTTTATTTTCATGTTTTCCTTTATTATTGCTACTGATATATTTGTTGGCATTGGCATGTTTGACTGGGTTAGTGTCAGGTGACAACTCCTAGTTATTCTTATCTTGACCGAGGAGGAAAAGAGTGTTTCCGTCGTAGGCTAACCTGCTAAATACTTCGTTAATCTCGCCATCGCACTCTTTCATGATGTAATCGATGGCTTGGTCCCTAGAAATCTCTATAACTTTCACGAAGATGGAATTTGGCTGTTTAGAGCTGTTATTCTTCTGAAGTGGGTAGCCCGTGATCACCAATTTTTAAGCATCCAGCCTCAGTGTAACTTACAAAGAGTGGCCTGAAAGTTTTACTATTTTACGTAAGTCGATATGTCTATTTGACTGGAAAGATTAATCCTGATTTTTATAATTATGCCCACCAGTTGTATTATTTTTATGATTAACAAGTTCTTTATTACTATGAGTAATGTGGCTGTTGACAGGTTCAAAAGCAGTGTCAGCAGCCGTCGTGTTATGGTTTTTTTCGACATCGAAAAGCACTACGGGAAAGGATGATAAATTCCTGATAAGTAATTGTTTTTTTCGCCATTCCTTATTCATCTTGCTCACCCCATACTAAGACTTCTTTTCCTGTAGCCTTTGCAACATTTTGGCATTGTCGACTTCGATTCTTTGAAATTGTCGGCGACGGTGACCCAGATTTAGGCTCTTGATAGGGTGAGGTTGATGGGGTTGTATTGTCGCATTGAGAGTAGTGGTGACATTCATAACATGGGAAGATGCGCTGCGTCCCCCTCGATTGTTCATTATCCCCGTTATCTTTTACAGTAGGAGCCTGTTTTATCTCTAGATTTAAGTGAATCTGGTTTCCGCCATCATCTCCTTCTTTTTGTTATTAAGATTTTTTAGACTTGTCTCAATTCCAACGGTCGTTTAAAAAGGACGGAGGCTACGGAGATGATCGAGATGCACCTGCCTGTTTCGGGATAGTTATCGTTCTTTAACGTGTTTGTTGATGGATGGAATTGCTCGATACATTTTAATCAAACTTTATGTGAGTTCTACAAGTTATATTTATTTTGTTTTAGATATACAAATATTACTGGTGATACACTTTTTTATATTTTCAAGAATTTAATCGTTTTTAATTATATTTTATATTTTGTTATTTATTACAAATATTATCTATACTCTAAAAATTTACGATTATAATGCCTTGTTTACAAATTATCGAGTATAAAAATGTTTTTTTTGTTTTATAATCCCCAATCTAATAGTTATGTATTATATGATCATCTTTTAAATGATTCTATTTTCTGGATATTCCTCGTAGGAATCACTATTGTTAAAGGTTTACTTTTTCCTGAACTGGCAGAACTTACAACATCAAAGTCTTTTTCTTCTACACATAGAAACGATGTATATATTATTTATTTAATTTGTATAATTAATTGATTCTATTTATTTGTAGTTTTACTGTTATCGTTCCAACAAAGTTTCAGCAATGCATTCTTGAGAGTGAGTTATGTCCCATCGTCAATAAACTAGCGGTAGCGATCCATTAAAATAGAGTTTTCAGTAATTATCAGATCTGTTATTGTTTGCCAGAGGTGTTGATTATTAGGGAATCACTCGCTTTTTTTTGTGGTTTATTATAGTGTTTTTTTATTAGTAATTAATAAACAATGAATGTAATAGTACCTTTGAGAATATTTCGATCTCTCGAACTGATCTAGTTTCGTTGGAACATGACATACACGAAATATAGTAGTTTTCCTTGAGGACTATCGATGTCGTTCATTATTTATTATTTTTATTATGTAGTTGTCAAAAAAAGTAGTTTATAGTTGATGTAAAATATTACTAAACAAGATTATTTGATCTTTAAAAAAAAATGTCTTATTGTTTCGATTCTAATATCAAATATTTTACTTATCTCTTTTATAAATGGCTATGTAGTTTCTTACAATTTAAAATTGTCTATATTATTATAAAATATAAAAATAATTTAATTAAATATTTTATAAACAACAACAACAACAAATACATCTAATCAGAATAAAAAGATATAATAATATGGACGATTTCGATGACAAACTACTCGATTACGACGTGCATCTTTATGTGGCTCAGCGTCGAGGCACCAAGTGCACAACCACTGTTGAAGGCATCCCCGAAGAGTTCGACTACAAGAAGATCTTGAAATACTGGAAGAAGTGCTTCAGTTGCAATGGCAACATCGCTCCCAAAGAAGATAAGAAGGGCAACAGGGATGCAGAAGATTCTGACGTCATGGTGATCACGGTCACGGGAGACCATAGAGACGAAATCTCTAAGTTTTTAGAGGAGCAAGGGATAGCACTCAAAGAAAGAATCAAGAGGCATGGTGCTTTATGACAGCTCATTTTTTACAAATTAGAATCATAACTTTGTATAATTATCTCGAAACTTTCTTATGTTTAAGCTTTTGAAATATATTACGGAGACATCAAATAAACTATAGCTCAGATAAATATTTTGTAAAAAAAACTATTTTTTCAACTCTGTTTTCTTGACATTAATAATTGGGTATTTAGTTTTTTTGTTAAAAAAAGAAATCATATGATTCATTCAGTTTTGTCAGTTTAAGAAAGGATTTTTAAAAAGAATCTATCTTTCTTGAAGATATTCATAATGCTGCAAAGTATAAAATTCAATAAATCTTATCAACAACAAAAGTTTGATAGTAGATTTAAAAAAAAATAACTATTCAATAAGTTTACACGTCGTTGTTTATTGAGGACAGTGACTAGATTTTTTGAAATAGTTTTTGTTATAAATATAATTCAATTTAAATAAACACCATCAACCCGGCATATGAACAAATATCTTTTACTCATATTCGTCACGCTCATCTTCGGCTTTTGTGCGAATGATGCTGCCACGGAACCCCCGACAAGGAAAGCCAACCCAGCCACTCCAACCAGTTCGACTTAACAGAAAAAATCTGACTAATAAGATATTGCACACCCAACACAAGACATTCCACCTTCGCCTGCGAATCCGGTACCAACAATTCCAACAAAGACCACCGAGACCCATACCTTAGAACCAAATACCACAGTACAAACCCCAAGTCCACCTAAATCTTAAACTCCCGCGACCCCCACCGCAACGACCGAACATCAAGGCACGTCTCCTGCAACAACCACTCATGCAAATACAAGTTTATAGTAACAGCATTAGCAGAAACAATAAGTAAATGCAACGGGTACAGGGCCAAGTTTAATCGATGAGATATTTACCAACATAGGCCTCCTGACGGATTAGTAAAGGAAGGAATAGCAAGAAGCTGAGAAATTATAACGAGATGTCTAAGTTGAGGAAGAAGCCGAAATGATTCAGGAACTGGAACCCTGGGTGGAGAAAGAAAAGGAGGAGAACGCGAAGTCAGATGATGTGAAGAAAGATGGGTAAATATTTAGTATGCTTGTCTTGGAAAACGATGCTAACGTGGTCTACTTAGACGCTTCCAAATACAAAAAAAACGAATCCATATTCATTGGTTCTGTATATTATATCCAAAAAGGTAATGAATTCCTGACTCCCAACCATCCCGATGAAGAAAGCTATTTGGAGATCAGCATATTCCAAGGGAGAACCAAAATTTTAGAGAAAAAGGTTTACATCGAGACTGCGTTCAAGTTCAAGCCCCAGACTGCTACTGGCTATCACATCATATTCACAAATTATGTTGGGTCTCCCATCTTCATTCATTGCATGGTCTAAAGACCGAATAAAGTGGTGGAAGGACTCAGCAATTCGCATTTAGATCCCTTGTCCTCCAAACTCCAAAATGTCCTCAATTAAATGGTCGAATCGAATGACAAGAGAACAATGTCCTACAAAAGCCAGAACGGATTCAAGGAGAGGGAGGAAGAGCACCAATCGACCATGTTGATGCTTACAGGATTCGAGTTGCTCGCGATCATCTCAACTGCAGTGGTTCAGATGTACTGTTTGAAGAATCTCCTGGAAAACAGATCGATTGTATGAAAAAATTATGGTTTTATGTTTCAAATTATAATTAAATCTTATAATCTAATAAAAAAAATACAACAACACTGTTACAATATTAAAATTTTATTTTATTTATTCCCCCTTGCGAAAATGAGATCGATCAGCAAGGAACTCGATATAGATATTTAGATATTATCATATGAATTATTTTTTAAAAGACAATTTAAAATCAGCAATGAAAATGCATACGTGTAAAAGCAATCATGTTTGATTGATATCATTTTTCAAACTTAATGTATTTGGAAAGTTCTTTCGGGTTTTCAACATGTTTTTTGGTGCAGTCGGCATTGGTGCATCCTCCCATCAAGGAGAAGAAGCAGACTGAAGGCTCAGTCGAGTAAGGAGGGAGCTTGGAGACCAGATTGTGGGAGAAATTGCAGTTGTAGCTGTGTTTGCAATTACCAACATAGTAGTGGATGCACGGGTAGTAAACCCTGGCGACGTGCATCTTGGGGCAGGCTTGCTGGTCTCTGCATTTGGGGTTGCTGAAATACTGCTTGCTGCAAAGACTGCTGATGGTGTTTATTTCCTTGTTGAAGGTTGTTTCTTAGCTGTACATATTTTGGTTAAATGTTTTGTTATATGGTTAATTTTGTAAATTTTGTAAATTTTGTAAATTTTGTTCTTTGTAACTATTTTCATTATAACAAACATGAGTAAATAGAGTTATTTTTGTGTCATTAAAACTATTTTCAAAAGTTCATATGAGTTAGGAAAAAGGTTGTAGCTTAACAGATTTCCTATTTCTTTTGCACCTAAAAATCACAAATCATGTTATAAATGGTGAAGAAAAACTCCGTCTCTTGGATTAAATTATAGTTTGACAGGGAAACCTTTGAAAATGTCATATTTTATGCTTTTATTTCATAATAATTAAATAATCAAAGTGGCATTCTGAAGATCAAATGCCGTCAGTATAATTATTGATAATTTACCAAGTTTATCACCAGATCTCTTTATTTTTTCCTATGCAAAATATTTTTCCATTATACACACAAACCATCCAAGGCCGAACAGAATTGAAATATTTCAGATTGATGCATGAAAACTCATTTCATTTGTTTAAAAAAATATTTTTTTTTATATATTCCTTAAATAAATATCATATTTAGAATAATTTTTTATAAAAAATAAAAAAATGGTTATACTATGTTCTTTCTCAGAGCATGCCAGGCGAAAATATTAGTTTAAAAATAATCAAATATTATCATTAATATATGGAATAAATAAAAAAATAAAATAAAAAAATATACATTTGATTTGATAGACTTGATCTTCACTAAACAAAAAATAAAATATAAATAATAATCATGTCTTCACCCAATAATTATACACCAAGAAAATACAAAAACGCCCCCCGCTACATCGAGAAGAAATTATCTACACAAGATGTCGGAAGTGAAAAGAGCGTGTAAAAGAGCTTAGAGGTTAAGGAGATACCCAGATATGTGGAAACACTGAATAACTATTAATAAAAGATGAAAAAAATGGCAGCAGATTATAAAGAAATAGTAGAAGAGACATTTAGAGAGAGGTCGAAAACATATATTCCTTGCGATGTATTCATGTTTTATGAGGAGTAACTCGCACATCAGGTTTAATAATTTGTCAAAGATAAAGCTCGTAAATATGGGGACAATTCTCTCCTAATGATAAAAGGATATAGCTCCTACAGCTAATAATAAATTATGTTTAATAAAAAAAATAAAAATGACATAATCAATGCCTTGCTAAAATAAAATATTTTGCAGACACCACATAAAACAAAAACTTTTCATTGTGTAAAGTTCACAGGCCTTAAGTCTTAAACTAAGGGAGTCTAAAAGGAGTTTAATGAGGAAATAGCCAAGGCCAAGCCTAAATTTTTCATCCAATGGGTAATTCCCTACCCTCCAGATTTATCTTAGATAATTTAATCCTATTTCGTAAAGCAAGAAGTTCTATAAAAACTAAGCCAGTACTTGACCCTATTGCCTTCAAACATCTTCATGTTGTAAAAATTGGAAATTTAAACAGGTTTTGCCAGTGTCACGATGGGAATCAATCGAAGAAAATTCGACAGCGGCTAGACGGAAAAGAGAAAATTCTAAACTTAAAATTACCTGAAGGAAACCTGCCGAATCTTCAGGATAGAATATGACCTTGGATTGAAAGAAATTCTGAAATTAGATGTAAAAAACCTGGATAACGGCATAGTATATGCAGAAATGAAAGACAAAAAAGTTTGTATGATGGGATTTGTAGATCTTCATAAAGCCATATACAGACTAACAACTCTAATTGAATCAACAAAAATCACTGAGGAAATCATTATACCTCCTTACCTTCCCAAACAAGCCGAAACTAAAATAAATAAACACTTAATTGAGTCAGCCTCTCTTAAAGTTCAAAAACTAAATAAAGATGGCAAACAGATCTTACGACTATCTGGATTTGCCAAACTACTTGATCCAAAGAAGAAAGAAATAGAGAAACTACTCAAGTAAATTTAAGAATAGGACTGTGTCCATTCCTGTATTGATGTCGAATGCCCTGACTATAGAATTTTAGAAAAGCATAATATTATAGCCAAAATGAAGGATTAATTTATTGTAAAGATCGATCCTAAATAGGTGAATATCCACTATAATTCAATAAAGTTTATGGACGGAACTGAAGTTCAATTGTTTAAAGGACCAATCGAATAAATCATAACTGTAAACTGCATTTTCATAGTAGGAAAAAGTTCAGATGCCTCAACAACCACGAAACTCTCTGGTAAAGGAATGGTGATGTATACAGACTAAATTTAGTTCCAATTTAATTAGCCTGCTGAGTAAACCAAAAGTTAATATTCTGAATTAGCGATCGACATAGTGGATTTTAAAAAGATGAAGATTTGGTTAGGACAATGGCTTCTGTGTTACTCTAAGTCGAAAAGTAATGCAATCAAAACGATATACATTTGCGCAAAAGAGAAGTACGACCAGTTGCAACTCGATTAATTCTTTAAGGAACTCTAAACACAACGCACTATAACAGTCGAAAAATATTGTGAAACATTTGAATGGAGTTTTATTTAATTTGATTAATCCATCCTCTACGGAGAGAAGGCTGACGAGTTGATTAATCAAGCAAAAGCAAATAATATTAACAAGTTGATTCTCACATAGAATTAACTTAACATTCCCTCAGCAACCCACAAGTATAACATAAAAGAAATGAAGCTAAAACATCGCAGAGGAGGAAACATCCTGGAGGTTACCAAAACATCTACTAAATATACTATAGAAATTGAAGGAGTACCTCATCTTTTACCGGATTCTTTTGTCAAAATGGTCGAAGCCCCAACTTCCTCTGATGAAATCTAAGTTACATTGGCACTTTACTAGATAGACCTGGTCGCAATGCGTCAGGTTAATTTGTTCACAGGCTACAAAAGAGATATTAAGACTCAAAAGATATGCAAAATTTTGTCATCCAACGCGACTGTTGATCTTTCGGCCGCAGTATTTCGTAGTCTCTCCAAGCAGAAAATGGGACTAATGATCCATACATATTAGGAGGGCAGCGCATAAAGACTAAAAAGTTTGGAGGAGTCGCTAAGGAAAGAGATTCTCTCATTGAAGAAAGAGACTATGATTTTCACAATAAATCCCCATAAAATCGATTCAAAGGTTATCGAAAAATATTGTGTCGAACATTCAATTGTAATTTCCCAGAAAAAGCTAATTGCAAACGATTCTTTGGAGTTCACTGTCTATGCTTACAGTACAAAATAAGTTGATTAGCTGCAATCCAGAATCAATTTATTGATCAGCGAATCTGCCTTGAAGATCGAGTACCCATGGACCTGGACCAAGCCCACAAATAATGATATTGACCTCATTTAGCTGGACGAATCTACTCAGGAATTCGAGAATGTGAATTAAAGGTTCAAAGTGAGTGGCGAAACTATACGAAAGGTCATTCGAGTGCAGAACTATCATTTATGGAGAAAATATTGTAAATAAAAGTAAGAGTTGGAAAAGAGATCCGAAAATAAAGTTAAGGAGCTTTTTTTATTTCATGGGACAAGAGAAAATCCTCCTAATTTGATATATGGAGATTATGAAGAGTCCTTTAATATTAACTACTCTTATTAATCCAACTTTTTTGGCAAAGGGATTTATTTCGCTCACGAAGCAAAATACTCCGCAGATGGCTATCAATATAAAGATCCAGTTAACAAAGTGCAGATACTTTTGTATTGTCGAGTCCAAGTCGGGGAGAGTCAAGAATAGAAGACTTACAATACTGCTTTAACAAGAGCTTATAAGGATACGAAACTTAGGGACTCAGTAAAAAATATAAAGTATGAGTCAGTACACTGCAAGTACTTGAATTCTGATAACTACATTGTTTACAGGAGCAGAAGAGCATATCCCGAGTACATCATTGAATACTGATCCTAAAATTTTATGTATGAGAAGCTGAGTATGTTTTACAGAATCACCTGAGAAATTAATAAGATATTTTTTTTTGTAAATCATTCACTAAAACATTATTGGAAAAATATTGATATTTTTAATGATTCATTTAATTTCTTTTACTCTCAAACCAAATACCTCGTGATAAATAAAAATCTGCCATCACTTAAATTTTAGATATGTTATTATAAAATTATAAAAAAAATCCTACAAACAACAATTACTTTTCTCAAGACATAAAAAATACAATACAATGTTAGCTAAATTAATTATCCAACTCATACATCTATCTATATATTTGTACGTTCCATTGCCTTTTTTAATCAATAGAATGCAGTCTACTTTTCGGGAGTACTTTGACCAGATTTGAGTCTATCCATTATAGAATCATCTGTAAACACAGAATTCAACTCCATTGTCTACACAATTTTACTTTGGATTTGCTTATATTCGGAGTTCACGGCTTTTGATTACGTGGGACTCTTTGCTTTGGCGAGGGCTTTAGATTTTGACCTGAGGACCAGCACTGACAACTCCCTGATTTTGGTCACCATGATAACCCGCTCCTCTTTTAAGCCATTTATTTCCTGATTTAAGAATTTGACTTGCTCATTTACCAGGCTGGCTTCCGCTACAAGCTTTCGAACAACTTCGGGATCGCAAGTGTTAATATCGTCTTTTCCATGGTTATACTAAATTTATTACTCGAATTTGCCAAGCTGCTGGGTCAGTTGTTCGATCTGAGTTGTGCATGCAGAAATTATCTAGTCTTTACGGAGGATCTCGTTCTCTAACTTTTATACTGAAGCAGACTTACTAATTAAGGTCATAGATTCACGTTTTTCTTCTATGACTTCGAGCTGGTCACTCAGGGTGTCGAAGCTTTTATCTGCCTGAGAAGAAGTGTTCTTACGCTTCTTGAGCCTTCTTCTGAGCTCCGCTATCTCGTGGTTGTACTCTGACCGTTCCCTGACCATTATCTCTTGCAGAGTGCTCAGTTCTTCCTCGTAATTCTTCACCATAGAGTCATATTTCTTCTAAAATTATTTTTCGAGGTTATCCCTAGTTTGAAGTCTGTTTTGAGCAACTTCAAGTTCTTCGCTTATCTCTTCGATCCTTTATTCCAGCTTGGCCTTCGCATTTGCCAGTTAAAAATAGGCTTCGGTCTCACCATCCGAGTTATTGTTGTGATTTTGGTTGTTGCTTCGAAGTTGATGTCGAGCTTCTGCGAGCATCTCTGCCAGAACATTTAATTATCCGTTCATTCGGCTGATGGTCTCTTAGTCTTCTTCTTCCTTGAGTCTGAGGGTGTTGAAGTCTGAGGAGTGGCTGTAGACTTGCTCGTTGAGTTCTACAATTTCGTTTTCCAGCTTTTGTTGAAGGCGGCTGCTTTCGTCTAGTTGGCTTCGATAATCCTCTAGCATCTTGGCATTTTCTCTTCTTTCAGCAGCTAGCCCAGCTTGTGATTTGTGGAGCTCTAAATAAATATTTTACGATTCGGCCTTCAAGTTAGCGAATTATCTTTGATGCTTCTCTTGCATTTAAGCGAGTTCGTTGTTTAAAGACTAGTTTTCCGAGGCGATGGTTTTCACTTGCTGAATCAAAAGCATTTGTTTGGTTTCTAGGCTCAGGCAGTCTTGCGACTTTAAGTTCAAAGAAGTTCTTAGCGCGGACTCGGTTTCTGCTGTTCTGGATTGAATTTTCTCTAACTCACCGAGCAGAAAGTTCCTTTCGGCAGCAAGGGACTGGATTTCAAAGGATTTCCCATTAAGTTGATCTTCAAGATGGTCAATTTTTGAGGCAGCATTATGCCACTGACTCTCGAGGTAAGTTTTTGAGGCCTAGACTCCTTGGTTGGTCGAGCCGAGTTCAGCCAAAGCCATTTCGTATTGACTCACCTTCTGCTGTTCCAAGAGCAGGTTTTCCCCCGTGAATTCTAGAGCTTATGCCTGCTCTTTTTAGCGTTGCCGCAACTTACTGATTTCGCTTGTTTGATCACTTATTTGTTCTCGGGCTGATGAAAGCGCAAGCTCTAGATGATTTATTTGTTATTTGTAACCCTATTGTCCCTGTTCGAGCTGTTTGAGTTGTTCTTCAAGTTGATCGGCATGCTCTTCCAGTTCCTATTTTGCTGCTACTTCTAGTTCAAGTATGTTCGCCTTTTCATCGCCCCTCCTCTGTTATTCGTATGCAGATGATCTGAATTTCTCGAACTGGTCCTTCTGCGCCTTCAGCTATTCCTTCAGTGCAGCTACCTCTGACGTTACGTATTCTAATTGTTTATTCAAATAATCGCATTCGGCTTCGGCTTGCTCCTTCTCTACGATGATACGTTTGAGAAACTGTTCAGTCTCATCTCTTTCAAGAAGCATACTTTCAATTTCGAGTTCGACCTACTGGATTCTGGCAGCTGAGGCCAATCGCGATTGTTCTAAAGATTTGTTTAGCTTTTAGAGAGTTTGCGAATGTTCTTCGGATTGTGAATCTAATTTTGCTTTATGTTTCTACCTTAATTCTTCAAGTTGTGAGTTCGAAAATACCCGTAACGTGCAAATGGTTTTGCAGAATAACGCGAACAGTGTACTTTATTCATCAGTGTCTGCTTATGTATTTGGCTTCTCTTCTTGTTGTTACTGACTAACTCCGAGTTCGGTGAACAGTTCACAAACACGGTTGAATATCTGGGTTCTTTCCGAGTCTGCTTATGTTACTAATTTCTCAATACTTTTGCTGGATTCCTCATTTTTTTGTATCAGCAACTTATTACTGCTTTGAGTGAGTTCGAGCTGATGACTGAGCTCCACTATATCCATATTTCTTTCGAGAACAGTTTGGTTGGCTCTCTAGTTCTTAGCAACGATGTCGA
Organism: Halesus radiatus; assembly: GCA_022606495.2. Lineage (NCBI taxonomy): Eukaryota > Metazoa > Arthropoda > Insecta > Trichoptera > Limnephilidae > Halesus > Halesus radiatus. The sequence goes on along the minus strand of JAHDVE020002284.1, from coordinate 3,129 downwards.
CTATCCTTCTCTGTGCTTGCTCAAAATCATCGCATATTTGCGCCAACTCACTTTTTAGCTGCGAAGTTTTCCTTTCGGTTTCATCGAGACTGACCTAAAGAGTTTCAATTTGTTTTCTGTCACGACTCAGCACATCCTCGAGGGTTGTGATCTTGTCATTGAGTTCTTTTTAATTCTAGACAGTGCTTTTTCGGAGCATAAACAACTCCGATTCCCGTTCTACAACCGTTTTTTCAAAAGAATTTTTCTCGAAGTTTACTCGTTTTATTTAATTCTCGCGATATTTTAGTTCGCGCTCAAGTTCTCGCTCTTTTGCGGCCTTCACATCGATCAGATGTCTCAGGGATTGTGCTTATATTTCACGTTCTTATCTGTACTGCTTTAACGCAAGTTCTAGAGACTGCACATCCCGAGTAAGTGACTCATTATGCAGACTCAAATCTTCGACCTTCGCTACTAAATGCTTTTTGTCTTCCTGACTGGCGACTAATGCTTGTTGCAGGTCGGTATCGCTTCTGATGATACTCTTGAGTTCTGCTTGCACTACCTTTTCGTTGGCGCTGAGCTCATCGTACTTTTTTCGAAATGTTTCATATTTTCTCTTTAGGGACTCGTTCTCCCGTTCACTTTCGTGGAGTTTTAGAGAAACATCCTTGCTTTTCTTTTCGAGGTCGAACCTGGCGTCTGCCAAATTCTTAAATGCCTCGGTTTTGTCCTGTAAGTACTTTGAAAGTCTCTCAACCGTTGCGGACTTGTCAGCCAGCTCCAATTCGTGAGTCTTCAGCATCGAAGCCAGTTGTTGGGCAATTTGGGTGCGTTATTTTGCCTCCTGCTCATACCTTTCCCTATAAATCGCCTCACTCGACTTGCCTTGCTTTTGTCTATCTAAATCTTCTCGCAAAATCATATTTTCGTACTCAAGTTTTGAACTATTAGCAGCTAGTTTATCGAGTTCGTTTCTGTTTGTGTCCAAGTCACTTTTAATTTTTATATTCTATTAAGCAAGTCTTTCGTGTTCGCGCTTCAGGGAGTCGAACTGCCTCTGCCTCAGCTTCTCATCGCTTTGTAGACGGTCGTGGTCTTTGGCTTTACTGGATGCGCGACGACCGTTGTCGACTGCCTCCATCCTAGTCTTTTCGAGTTCTGCTAAAAGTTGGTGTTTTTCGCGTTCGGAGTCAATCAACTTGCCACTGTATTTGGCAATTTCTTACTTATAGAAATTCTATTTGGTCTCGATTCGTCTCTGGAGCTTCTGGATGCTTCCTTCTTGCTCCTCTAGTTTGTCGTTGATTTCTCTGATCACCTTGTTCTTCTCCTTGACTTCCTTCTCCAGGTTCTAGGCTGTCCTGCGACTTTGTGCCAGTTCCTGGGTCAGAGCTGTGACTCTTTGTTCTATCTAGTCATTATCCATGCTGAATTCAGTGGTCGAACTCTTCTTCGAGTGAATTCCACTAAAATTATGCTGATTATTATTTCTATCGAATATTTAATTCGAGGATCGCTGCTTGCTACTATTAGGTGTTACTGCTGCGCTACTTATATTTCTCTCCAGCGATTCCACCTTCCTTTTAAGCTTCTCATTTTCATCCACGAGCTCTCCTTCTCGACTCGCCTGCAAAAGAGCATTACTCCTGAGGGCACTAATTTGATTCTTGAGCATGGATATCTCTTTGATTTGATTGATCTTCTCGCTGTCCAGTCTGGCGACCTTTCTCTCCAGCTCCAAGTTGTCCAACCTGTCCGATCTGTTTAGTAGACTGCTTCCCGAAAGGTTGTGCAAGTTTGAAATATATTGAGAGGGAGATGTAGGGCTTTGGAAATTTGGTTGATGTTCTTTCTGACTGTATAGTGTAAGTGGTTTGTTGCTCATTAACGGGGGATTATTGATGCCATAGTTGTTGCTTGGGCTTCGTAAGACGTCAACATTATTATGGATATCATGAATAATGCTGTGATTCGACTGACGTTATCCTACTGTCGGTGTCTGAATAGTTTAGATTTGTGGGTTCATGAGGCTAATTAAAGTATGTGAGTTGTTAAAGCTCATCGAGTCATTTTTTATAGAAGATGCTTCGACATTGGTTCCTCTTGAGTGAAAACTGGTGTTAGCGACAGGCCGTGGCGGAAAGTTGCTTTTAATTTTAATCATTGGGTTAGGAGTCAAGAGCAGTTTGTCCTAACTGATTTTGTTGGTTTTTGTTGGATCGTTGGATATCCTTGAACCTCCTAAGGATTCCTGATGGTATTGTTGCTTGAGTCTGAGTTCCCTGATTTTGGATTAATGACTGGAGGTGGATGAAGCATCTCTGAGGCGACTGAGACTACCGTTGCTAGATCCTATTCTATTCATTTCAGAAAACGGCTGTTGTTCCTCTTCCACCTGCCCGAGATATCTCGTAACGAAGTTGACAGTAATTTTTGCATTTTTATCGGGACATCGCTCCAAAGGCAACTCCAAGTTTCTCGGTTTATTATGGATATTTTCAGCTAAATTGACAGTGCATACTCCTGCTATGTTCTTTCCTGAGCCAGATATTACATATACAGATATAGTTGCCTATTGATTGTTTGTTAGAAAGAGATGGATATTGGAAAAGGATTATTTATTAGAAATATTACAAATAAAAATAATAAAGTTGGATTTTTTAAAAATTACAGAAGTAGAGTCAGATAAGATAATTATAAGCGGAGTAAGTAAAGATCGAAGAGGTCGTTACCTTTTTTTAATGGTATTCTTCAGAATTTATATTTTTTAGTAATGTAGTTATAGCTGTCAGCGACTAGTGAAAAGTGGCTTAGTTATTGAGAGGCTTGACAACCTCAGTTCCCTATATTTCCTATTTGCCTATTTTGATCGAAAGAGAGATGGTGCAAGGAAATCTGATTACTATGTTCAGTTTGTGTACTGTAATATCGAACTGAAACTTGTACATTTGAACCCAAAACTAAACTAAATTAATAATAATGGTTTTTTTTATTTATTTGTTTTTTTAAAGAACAATATCTTTATAAAGTCGAAAATTATAGATGGTATTTTTTTAAAAATGAATCGATGTGATTTTTTAAATTGTTATTATTTCTAATATTATATAAAATGCATGATATTTATTTAATAATTTGGCCTGATAA